>CAJRST010012224.1:7777023-7817924 GCA_907169785.1 Menidia menidia | reverse complement strand
CCCCCCCCCCCCCCCCCCCCCCCATTAGACCTGTTAACCACTGCTTTTCAGTCCACCGTTTCCCGTCCTGAAGAGTGGCTTCATGACAGCCACCCTTCGGTGGGGACCATTTCTGATGAGGCCTCTGAGGGTTTAGATGAATCTCGCAGGTCCTTTGTCATGTCTCTCTTGGTTTTTCTCCCAATCTTTTCCAAAGACGTCACTATCAGTTAGGGTTTATTTGCAGTGGAAAATGTTCCTTCTTCGCTCCAACCCCTAATTTTTTTTGTCATTTTTTTTGTCATCTACTTGTCCAGTTTCCTAAAACTTTGCAAGGACATACAGCACATCATGTTGAGATATATGTCAAGTTTTTTTTGTTTTTCATTCTTTTTTAGTACCAGTATCTCTTAGGGGACGATTTTTTTTGTGTAAGGATACTATTTTGTGTCTGTCAAGCAGCGTTATCTTTGGCATCATTTGCACATGCGACCAAAGAAATGGGAATACATTATGTCTTTATGACAGGCTGCTAATAACAAAGAGCTGACAGAATTCAAATTGGTTTTGTGCAAAACTGTCTGTGATGTGTAGACACAAAACCGGTTCATCTCTTGAGGTAATCTTCTTTTTTAATTCTAGAATGGTCAGTGATTATTGGCTTAACAAACAAAGAGAGCATTCCTTTGAAACAGCCTTGTACGAGAGGTCGACAGAAAGAAACTGAGTGAAACAGAAGCCGATGTTCAAGGAAAAAATATTGAAGGAGCTTGACAAAGCCTGAGGAGTTGTTGGTCGAGAATACTTTAAAAGACCGCAAACAAAACGAACAAAAGAAAAAAAAATCTGTCTGGTTACATGGAAGCAAAACATAAAGAAATGATGGGTGGCTCTTTCCCAGCACTGTAGAAATCATTATTATAATGGAGGGCTCACATATATGAGGGCAAACAATTTAATACAAAAAAGAAAAAAACACACTATGTCAAATTGACCACAGCTTTTAGAAGGAGAACAAACCTGCCCCAATAATTACAGTAATTTCTATTAATAATTTCCAACAAGACTGCAGGCCACTTTCACTTTTTAATTTTAAAACCAAAGTGACTGTGTGTAGTTGAACTAATGCTCCTCCTTCCCTTATTATTTTTTATTTCACCTGGGTTCAGTAGGAACCCCTGGAAGAGTCGTCACAGTATGACTCACACGAGAGAGGAGACAAATGCATTTTTGTGCTGCAGCCTCATATTTTGGTTTGTCGTGAATCCGCAGAGAAAGCAGAAAACAAGGGCAGAGAGACGGTGTGAAGTCTGATATGAGATGATCAATAAAGGCAGAAAACAGCAGGAAGACAGACTCCATCTCCGGTTCACCACCCTCGATGCAATGCTCCAATCGCATCCAAGCTCGTTTCCGACTTCAGATTCGATATAAGCTTCTGAGGGAATGTATAGACAGTTTGTAATTGCGATCCTAATCTCATTAGGAGATTCTTTTCTGCCACAAGATGAAAAAGATTTCATGAATGTCAGAAAGAAAGAAAAAAAAAAAAGTCTTTATTGCATGCAGCATTTGGCATCATTATCGATGCAGGAATCTGTGTTTACTCACACTCTCTGAGCCAATCATTTCTCTACCCCGAGGCGATAGATGCTGAGGATGCGCTGGCCATATTGGACCTGAATGCTCTCTCCCTCCCTTTCCTCCCTTCCTCCCCCTCTCCCTCACTCTCTTCCACTTCATCTCTGGTCCCTCCTGCTCTGGTCCAAGCTCCAAAAATAGCAGAGCACTCCGCTAAGGGGCCAAAGGCTAAATCACAGCATGCAAAAAGCTGCAGAAAGAAAGAGTCCACATTATTCATGTACTAACCCTGCTGATATAATAATCTGGGCAGAGATGCGTGCAGAGGAAAAGAGAGATAGTAACCTACAGTCTTAGCAAAAGAAAACAAAGGACGGTGGGAAAGTAGACAAGTTCAGCTCGTAAACCACGTGTCATTGAGATAATCAGAAATAAGTGGCCTGTCGTTTTCCCTCATTTGCAGCTCTTTGTGATAAAAGATTCTAACCAGTGAGTTGGTGTAAAAATACCATGTCTTACCCTAAGATTTGAAGGTTTTGATGCAAATATCACATTTAAGAGAATTGTACATTGCCCGACGACATGCATGGAAAAAATTTTGTCAGTTCTTCACTCTACGAGTAGAAAAACGTTCAGACTAAAGAACAGTTGCATCAACGGCTTGGAATCAAAAGGCACAGAACTTTATGGCAACACAGTTCAGTGAAGTGTGGAGGGAAGCTGGCTTCGCTGCAAACGCCAGTCACAGTTTGGAATAGCGCACATGCAAGAATCAATATGCAACACTGCGCTGGGATTTGAGTGTCATATGCGACAGCGTGCTGGGCCGGTGACATCTCACTCCCCCCCACCCCCCCCCCACCCCCGATGTAGCGTGGGTGTGTGGGGGGCGGTGGGGTTGGAGCAGGGAGGAAAAGCCTCGTGGCTCGCCACATATTTCTCCATCCAGACCGCATCCCTTCATTAAAACGGCACCAGGAACTGTTTTCACTAAAGAAGCATTCCTCCTTCAATAATTAATGCACGGGCCCATCTACATATGAGACATGCTAATCATAATTGGGAGGTGCATGGAACAGGAGGCAGCAGGGGATGAAACATGAGTCTTTGCCACCGCAGAGAAGCAGCTGTCTACGATGTGGATTTGTTGAGCCAGAATTTCCACTGGAACAAGCTCTGTGCCAGTATTATTCTTAAATGAGGCACATTTGTGATGAGCAGGAGGCAGAGGCCGGCAGAGCAAAAAGAGGGAAAATTCGCTCTAGGGCAGAGCCATTCTGGGTGAGTTCATTACAGTCCAAGTGAAAAAAAAACTAAATAAAAAAAAAGTAAAAAGAAAAATGTTAAAATTGGATTAACTCATTAATGTCAGGTCCGTGCACCAAACAGCAGGGCCACCGCTCCTCCCTTCAGGTTTTAAAAAGGCACAAATAGAATCCAAACTGGAGAAATCTTTTGGAGCATGTTGGCTGTATAGGTTTAACTTTGACCGAATCACGTTTACTTGGTTCCAAATGGAAACGGCGCTGGTGGTGGGGGCCAAGAAAGCTCATCAGCTTGTCTACTTTTTTTTCCCACCTCCCTGACATCAAACTGACATATCTAGAATTTTATGCATGGTTAAGTTCGGTTTATGTAAAGCTGATATTTATGAGTGTACATTATGCCTTATTATAGCTGTAAAGTATGCATGTTTGGAAGGCAAGCATGCATTTTATGTAGGGCAAGACAGTCAAGATGCCTCATTAGCATTTGCTGCAAGCGGAGCTGGCCAGAACCGTCTGGGGTGCAGCACATAAGTGTGAAGTCCATGTTGATGCATACATCTGCTGCCTGGCGCATACCAATGATGTCGAATGTGGAAAAACTGTGTCAGGTAGAATCACAGGAAGTGTGAACGTACCTGTCAATGTGTGTGTGTGTGTGTGTGTGTGTGTGTGTGTGTGTGTGTGTGTGTGTGTGAGTGTGTGTGTGTGTGTGTGTGTGAGTTGTTACCTGTGGGCTCGCCGTCTCGGTGTTGCTTGACGGGAGGCTCATCCGTGTCCCACGGTGTGAGCTGGTTGATGGGCGTCTGTCCCCACCTCACCCCCGGAGCCAGCAGCAGCCCCGGGGTCTGACTATCTCCTGGAGAGAGTCCGGAGACCTGCAGCACAGCAGATATGACAAACGGTGCCCGTGAATACATGCTTCAGAAAGAAAAGAAAAAAAAAACAGGCTCTTTTGTGCAGCTCCGGCCTTTTTGGACGCCTTAATGCTTTTCTTTTTCTTTTCGGTTGGGATCATTGCCCAGCTGCGTGACCCAGTTTGAATGGCCTCGCATTCGACAGGTGTGCAGAGGAGCTGGGGGTGGAATCAACGATTACAAAGAGGCGGGAAGATGCAAAACAAACCCACATCTTCAGCCTCCACCACCGTGTTTGACAGTCAACGTACCAGATCGACCAGTGGCATCAGCAGAGGCGCTCACAGGGGCCCATGATCAATTAATCAAACGTATTTTGTTAGAGGCACCTGGCTGCTTCCTGCTCTGCTAATTAATCTGGAAGCGGTATGGGGTGGCTTTGCTTTCGACGCACTGCTTCTGCATTTGATTTATTCGCCTTTAAAAAACAAAAAACGAACAAACAAATGCAAAATTCACCGTCTTCATCTGAGGCTGCATTTTTGTATTTCAAGGTTAAGACCTGGCAACGATCAGTTATTTTGTTTTCCTCCCCAGTAATGTCCTGATACACAAAGCCTTAGGAATGAAAGAGGGTATCCTTTTTTCATGAGATGGTATTTTAAGATTTGAATGAAAAATGCAACAAATCACTGCCATCTGAACAGTTCTTTAAGGTCTAGAAGTGTGCCGTGATAATGGAGTGCGGTGTATAATTAGCTGTGAGTGAGTGATGATTACAGCCTATGTATAATGGGAGAAAGGGGAAAAAAGTCCAGCTCGCTGTCTCGAGAGTCTCTGCAAATGGAGAAATGTTTCATTTTTATATGTTAATAACAATTGACTTTCTGGTGCGGATTACATTGAAGTGGCGACTCATCCCCAGTTAGACTGTACATCCTAATTTTGACAATAAGAAAACCAATCTGAGCGTACATTCAGCAAAACAAGAAGGGGCAAAAAACTGCCCTTAAGAGAAAAAAGTGTTTTTTTAAGAGGAAAAAAAAACTGCTCTGCTGCAACGTGTGTGTTGGGTGAATTTCTTTGCAACATTCCCAAACCAGGAGTGGCCCCAGCCTTTCTTGGCACCCACAGCTCTGATATTTCTGATCTAGGAGGGGAATAAGGAATGTTATGAGGCAAGCACCGGCTGATGAAAACACAGGGTCAATCACCACTGAACCCCTAAGCAATATTAGTCTCTCCCTATCTGAAGTTTGGACGCCTTGCCCAACAACTGGGCAGGCAGAGGGCAGAGCCAAACCTTATTCCCCGGCTGGCCCGGCCAGCCTCAAGAGTTAATAGAAAAGACCTGGTCACCAGGCCCCTCTCGTGTCCTCTCGCCTGATCCCTCCATCCCTCAATTCCATTACCCCCCTCCCTGACCCAGCGTCCACTTCATCAAGCACGCCATCATGCATTCCAACAGCTGTGTCGACAAAGCCTGTCAGACTGGCCGCGCAGTGACAAAAAAAAAAAAAACGAACGCGGTCCAAACAATTGGCCTCACAGCAAATTAATGCACAGCCTCACATTTTGGATCAATTCAGCTTCTGGAAAGCTTCCCACCCAGCTTTAAACCAGATTTATCACAGCTATAGCAGGGCCTTCAGCACTTAAAGGCATCACACTGCAGTGATGCGGCGCAACATCTGTTGTCTAATCAACAAATTCATAAAAGCAGACAAGTTCGATGAGTGTCACTTACTTGATGTATCTATATTAAAAGTTGTCTGACAGTTTGGAAGTGCTGGGGGCAAAAGAAGAAAAAAAAAGAACACACAGCTAAAGGAAACATGTCAAGGTAAAGTGGAAAACAGAGTGATGGAGTGATAGCATGACGCTGGGTTTAGGTGGAGGCAGACTGTCAGGTCTTTTTGTTCAGCTCAACCTGTCAACTTCAGACAAGAGAAAACTGAAATGGTTTACTCAGAGAAACCCCAAAGCACCCAATTGCATTTGAGAACCCTGGAGACTGAGGGAGAGAAACCTCAGACTGTTTCAAGGAGAGGGGCTGCCATGGCTGGCTATTTGTTTGAACAAATGTTTTTCCCCTTCCTTCACAAATGCTTTACCTTCATCCCCCTCAAAGTATGGCTCACTTTCTTCTCTATGCAGGCAGTGTCTCATTAGCCCACAGTATCGACTTCTCCTGCCGTCCCCGAGCGTTGCATTTAAAACCATAACCCATTTACAAAAGAATGGGAAAAATAAAGTCTGAGAGCGATCTCCAATTCTAAAAGAGAGTCCATCTGTGAGTGATCCGGCACAGCAGGTAAAAAAACAACCCAAAAACAAAATGTAAGAGGGAGGAGCAAGAGAAAAAAAAAGAAAGAGAGAAAGAAAGTTTTTGTCAGCATCATCTCCCTGACAGCATATCAGCTCGGCTCAGGAACAATCCTGACTTGAAAATGATCAAGGATAGATAGGAGGGACACACACTAACACAGGTGGAGACACGGCGTGCGTGCGTGCATGTGCACACATCCGCAGACACCAGGATGTTTATTAAGATGGCAGACGAGCTTCAGGCAGGAAGTTACTGTAGGTTCTGGGACAGTGGCTGCCATTTTCCCTCTATTCTGTTTGCTCTTCCTATTTTCAGTCCCCTCCTCCCTGGCCACCCATTATCACCGGGCAGCAGATGGTTTCCTGTGACTTGACAAAAACCATGCTGGAGAGAAGGACAGTAGCCAGATAAATAATTTTTGAGCCGAGCCAAGCCATTCTGTGTTTGCTGTCAAGCTGGCTGGGTACGTTTTTTTTCTGTGTATGTGTGTGTGTGTGTGCGTGTGTGTGTTGTGCGCAACATCCGTGCATACAGACCGCATGCTGGAAGTGTGCAGTGTGGTGCTTCAATGCAAACACTTGAATATAAAAAGCGCTTTTGGAGCATGTATGCAGCACGTATGTGCATGTGAGCCTCAGAAAATCCTTTTTGTCATAACGCATGTCATGAACTGTGCACTTATGAAGGCTTGTAACCATTATTCAGCTACCTGCCAGACTACCTTGTTTAACCAACAGTTTGTGACCTGCAACACATCTGTCAAAAATAAAGCCATCTACAAAAAAGATCTTGTAAAAAAAAAAAAAATATTTTAAAAAAAAAAAAAAAAAAGATCTTGTATTCCACTTCTCCAAAAAGAAGAATGAAAAGCACAAAGTGGATAAATTCTGGACAGAAAAAAATTGGGTTAAATGCAGCAGGCGATTGTGATCAGGATTTGACACAAAAGCAGTTGACGAAAAGGGGCAGAGTATATCAGTAAATAGATTAGTAAATGTCTCCTATTGCGGGGCAGAATATCATTTTTAAAAAGTTGAGGAACAGTAAAGAGCGCGGCAGCATCACGCTGCATAAGATCAACATTCATAATTTAACGCCATTGAGAAGCAATTACTGTGAGAAACGCCTAGTATTACAAGCGTTAGAATTCAGAATTACATTCCCAAATGCCAGTGAAAGCCCGACGTGTACAAGGAGGCAGCTTTTGGTCGGCCTTGTCCAGATGTGGTGTCAGCCTCTGTAGGCTCTGGGGCATCTGTGATGGACCATCAAACAACATATACATCTAAAGCAGCCAGACAAATGCGGTCAGGTGTGCTCCACACTGATCCACCACCTGACTGACCAGGACTACCCGGCAGTAACCAGCAACAAGGCTGTAATGTATGCTCTGCTGAGGACAAGGTACCTGATGTAAATATGTTGACTTTAAGACGACAACCTGCACGGGCACAGCTGGGGGGAAGCGTACCCATATTGGACGAGCCTGTGTGCAGATCTAACCTCCCACCAGTGAGTTATGAGGGAGGATTTTTACAGGGAAAATTGTACAAGACTTTAATTCCGCCAGAAATATAGTGGCACAGTGAACATGTCTAACCCCCCGCCTGTGCTAAAAAGGGCAAGCGGAAATGTGTGAGCTGCTGCTTCTAAGGTATAACCAAGATAATTTGTTTGATCACAATCAAAAACACCAAAGTGGAATCCCTGTAAACAGGCTCAGCGAGAACGCAACACGTTCATTCCATTTAAAATGTGCACCGATGATGGGCTGAACTCATCATGGAGCACATCAAACCAAAGTATTATCTGGGGAATTAGACAAAATGAAGCATGTAAATGTCATCTGAAAGATAAAACTAATTTGCACACATATCACTTGCATACCAAACTGAACCGCTGCTCTTTTTTTCCCTTTTTTTGTGTGTTTCTGCTGTCATTTCTGACTCTTTTTATAGCTCCCACACAAAACTTCTTGAGGTCGCGTTTTGACTGTTTTCTTTAGGTCTATTTAGCAATTTGAGTTTTGAAAGAAAGAAAAAAAAAGGGTACATGTCACTTTCCTGATGGCGTGAGTGCCCTTTGTCTGGCGTCGGCACAGGCAGGTTGCACTGTGTTTCTGCTCTGTTCAGACAACACTGTGCAGCTCACAAAGACTTGAGCAAACTGCACATGTGCAAGCAGACTGCCTGAAGACCAATCGCTTATCTGGATGTCAGTGATGACTCAAAAACTCCCGAACCAATGGCTACACACCACAGACAAAAAAATATAGACTTAAATTAAGGGGAAAAAAAGATGGTTTCCATCATTTGCCATATTACTTCAATTTTATTTGTGTGAATGCTAGAGATGACATTGTTAACTTAAAGTTAGATCAATTTTTTACCCTTTATGTTCTTATATAAATTTCTATACACGTGCGCACAGGGGAGAAATAGATGCGAATCCCCAGTCCTCAAACCCACAACTGCTGTAGACATTTTAAAATCATGCACCGAACACAGGATGATGAAATCTAGACAGACCGGGTCTAAATATATGCTTGCCCACCTCAGTCCATGCAGCAGAGACAGCAGTCTAATTCCACCTGGAACACTGGCTATTCTCTCAGACTTGGCAAATGCTGACATCCATCACTATGTGCTGGTTTTACATCCTTCAGCAGCAGGTACCTTTCTACCAGAGCTTTTTTATTTTTTTATTTTGCCTCTGGCCACCATCTGCTGCATGTGCATATAGGATTCTCCTTTTGCGATCCAGTTACCCTGCTTCCAAATAAAGGAAAGAAGCTCATTGAGGGAGCTCGTCTTGGCTTTTCGATCAGTCCAGCCCTCGTCTGTTTGGGTTGCCGTACCGGTCTAACCCGGTGAAAACACAAAGCGGAGCCATGGAGCTTCCACAGGAAATAGCCACCACCCTCATTCTAAAGAAGCTCCAGCTTTTTGCCTAGCCCTGCGATGCTTGTATTTACGCTCGAGAGTGAACGCGCTGCCTCCACATCCCGCTCAGGATCAGGATCGGCTTCGGTTTCCAGGGAGAAGTTACTTCATTGTGAAACTTGGGGGGGGATAACAATAGGGAGAACAAGAGAGTGAGAGGGATGATTATGTCTTACACCCAGATCCCACTGGGGTAAACAACATTACCGAGCACACTAATCAAATCGAACCAACAGCTCTGAGATTTAATAACGGGTCTGGCTGAAAAGGCAGGTGGGGGAACAGCGGGCGGAGGGGACCGACTTGGGAAAAGAAAAGGAGACAGAAAGAAAGACGAGACGAGGGGTCACGCGGCGGGTGGGGGTCTTTTAGTGGAGGCCGGAACACAACAAATACACGGCAGCAACACCACGCTGAAAAGTTCATCTTGCGTTATGCCATTACCACAATTGGCACACAGTGCGAGACCCATGTGCAATTGTCTGGTCAGAGCTAGACTGGTTGATTATCTAATACCGTTTAAGATTCTGTGCTCCTGCAAGCAAGGATGTGGCTCAGTGTTGTGTGAAACCACGCACTTGCTATGGTAATCGAGCTAGCCCGTTATTGTCCAGTGGCTCTGCTGATAGGTTGAGACATCCGTTCCTTCTAGACGGATGGAGCCGGCGTGTTTGCTCGGCTGCTGGTCGGGCGGCATCGAGCCGCCGTTATGGTTTCATTTAAATGCGACCGATAGTGTGCCCCCTCCTCAATCAGCATCCTGTCTCCTGGGAGATGCATGTACACAAATTTAATCAAGAAAAAAAAAAATTCCGGTTACAGCAGTCACTGTCCTGCGTTGCCATACAGCATGCATGTGTAAAATAATATCACATTCTAATTCCGCACTATGAATAAAACATTTCCTTTAAAAAAAGAAAAAAGATGGTGGCCGCGTGTTAAGAAACATGGAATTTTACTCTTACAGAAGGGCATTTCCTTCACTTTGGCCAGGCATGAAATGATAGAGTGAATTTGGCTGAAATGTAGGAGGTGATGGAAATAATGGCTTTCCTCGGAGAAAAGACGGAGAAAGAATGGCAGCGGAGGAAGGTGTGAAGGACTGAAAGGCAGAGTAAGACAAACCCATCCATCACGTTGCCTTGTATCATTGCCTATGACAGATCATTTTCAGCTTTTCTACAGTGGTAGAGGAGTTGAAGAAAAATCTTTCTCCTCCTCCACCCGAAGCCAAGTGTGGTCCAAAACTGACCAGGAGCATTAAGGAGGGAACAAAAGCGCACATCTCATTTCTCCTCTCGGACATTATTCACTTACTGTATAGAGGTATCTCCTCTCCATGACAGCGCGGTGACACCTAAATGTGAGGAGGATTTGTTCTGGACTTCCGTCATAATGGTCCTGAATACTAGAGCCAAACCACAAGGCGGCTGTGTCCAATCTATTAGACTGGAGCATGGCAGAGCATCTCGCTGGTAAACAAAGAGCCTACTGCGCCACGTTTGGCAGCCATTTTAAAAGAAGAGGGGGAAAAAAAAAAAAAAAAAAAAATCGACTGGTGCACCAACATACCAAAACAGCAAGGTGCCACGGATGGCAAAGGTTCAGCATCAAGGCTGCACACTGAGGAGAAAAAGAGGGCGAGATGATAGCTTTTTACCCCATGAAATTACCCAAATCGTTTCTTTTGTGATACTTTAAGACTTTTTGGGAATTTGAAAAGCTATGAAAATGGATTTAAAAACTCCCATGCTGGATAAAACTTAAACATAAACAAATGAAAAAAAAACATTCCTCCAGAGATGGCTAAGACGGCAAAAGCTCCTCTGGAGAAACACTCTCATTATAGATTTAACCGTTTTACAACCACGAAAGGCAAGGATGGTGCAAAGCTGAAAGGATGCGCTCAGCCAAACTGAACACAGTGTTTCAGTAATATTCAAGTCAGTTTGGTTCATTTTCAGCCACCTTTCATAAAGCCCGTCGCTTCCTTCAAGAAGCGGGGGGGCTTAGGGAAATGTCATATCCATAGCCGCCATCTGGACTGATGCAACATCCCTTTATCCAAAGCAAATGGCAGCCATTACTGGCAGTTGACTCTTCATGACTTCCAGCCTGTGTTTGGAAGTCTAAAAACACAAAAAAATCTAAACGAAGTGCATCCTTTCAGGGAGCCGACATTTAACAACTGACCTCAAAGCAGAGCAATGCACAAACACAATGAAAACACACAACACAAGCACCCACGGGGTATATATGCCACTGATCTACCATAGAAAGGGGTGCAGATACAGACTATAATTTCATGCCCCGGGCCGAGCGAGTGAAGGGGAACGGACTCCGCTTCCATTGAAATTCCAGCTAAGACACTCCGACAGCTCCTGGCTCGGTGCACACGTTCCAGAAAAGAGAAGCGTGATCGAAGGGGCGAGGCCGATAAGCTTCAGTGGCAAAGCAAGGCTGGAAAGCCCGCCTAATATCCCATGAGTGCTCCAGGGTTGCAGTATTTCTCCTCCAAACCCAACCTCATCCCGTCCCCCCGTGCTTTCTCGCCTTTCTCGCATCTGAAAATAAAAAAATAAGAAAATATGGCGTAGATGAACACGCCTCGTCTGCGGCGCCGAACAGCATGGGGAGGCCTCTGAGAGAGGGCGACTGGTGTCTGGACATGTGAGCTGTGGAGACCTCCGAATGCCTTGGCGACACCTCCCAGTGGAGAGAGTGGCGGACCCGACCGGCCCGCTCTGGAAGTGGCGGGCACAGTGAGGAGGCACGGGCTGAGCAGCGGGCCACGACCCGGCTGATGCGTCGGGAGCGTTTGGGGAAAAGAATATCTGCTGCCTGTCAGAGAGGCAGCATCAGGGACTCGCAAATGACCGTGGAGCTGTTGACTGTGTCGGCAACCGAGGCGGGAAGGCCAGCTTGTGCGGCCTTGTTGAGCCTCTGTCCGAGCGGTCATAACAAGCGAGCATTAACTGGACAAACAGAGTTGGAACCTATCACCAAATGACATTTTCAATTCCGTCCCAAGATGAAGCACAAAGGAAAAAAAGATCTACTTTGCTGATGACATTCCGCCAAGGACCAATAGAGTGCACTTTGCTAAAGAATTTCATCACTTCCACGTGCGTGCAGCGCTAGCTTCCAGGGCTGTGAGGCAGTCCTTAAGCCCAGCCTTGACAGAACAATGCAACCAGAGGGCTGTCGTCACTATTGGAACAGGGCACTTTGGTTCACCTAATATCTTCAAGCTGGAGCAGTCAAACTTGAGGTGCTTTTTCCTTCACCTCTGCTCTCCCTGTATGCCCCCCCCCCCCTGCACTCATTTCTTGCTTATTCCTCCATCACGGTAACTGCCAAACGGATGTGATGGGAAAAGAGAACATGTTGCTCTGGAGAGAGATTCACTTCACAGCATGCAGAGGTTTAATTGAACCTGAACAGAGCGCTCTCACCCGCGTGTCTCCTAACAGGAGCTAAATGAAGAGCAGGACGTCTTTATTAGGATTTTGTTTGACTTGTGTTCATTAAGCCGGACTAACGAGCTAGAGAAGAAAAAATAATAATAGCAGCTATGTATGAAAGAAGGACTCTTGCGAGGTTTAATGATCTAAACATCAAATTTGATCAAGTTCTTTGATACTGTGTGTGCACACTGCTTATGAAAAAACAGCAGACAGGCAGTTAGAGGGATCCCATGGAGCGTCCTATTGACTTTTGCTGGGCGCGGAGAACTTTGGGGGAAAAATAAAAGGATTCTGTCAATAAGGACCAAAAGCACAGAGCAGCACAGTTTCCGTACCACACCCTTCAGAGTCTGACAAAATTTCTACATACGCTATCTGAAAAAGGCCGACTTCAGGCCACAGTGAGACCATTCCCACCCACATCTGGAAAATTCGATCTCGACAGCATTTTACATTGTTAAAATCACAACATCACCTCAACACCCAGAGGCGAAATATCTCTAATCAGAATGCAAGTGGAAGTAATTAAAGTGGAAATAAAAGGCACAGCAAGTAGCTGGGATTTGCTGTAAATGTGCATAATTAATGTAGAAGCAATGCAACAAAACAAAACACAATGACCAAATTCATCAGCTCTGCTCAGATTAACTTAAATGAATAAGCCACTTGGCATAGAGCGTCTATCAGCTCCCACTGATCTTTCTAAAAATAGCAGAATTAAACGGGGTACAAAAATCTTTTTACAACTGCAGTGACACACTCCCAGTATGATTTCTCTGAAGCTCACTGGCCTCTCCAACACAAGTCACACATGTAGCTGCACCTTTCTTTGATGCGCTGAAAAGCATCTCCATGCAAAATGTATTCATATGCTTCACCTTTTGCATTTGAACCTGCCGGGAAAACAAACGCCTTTATGTTGCACGCCTCCTTTCTCTTAAAGGAAATGACCCGAATAAAGGGCTTCGGCGCCTGCCTGAGAGCACCAGCCCCCCCCCAAAAAAAGAATAAACATTTTTTTTAAAAAGAGCAGAGCTCCCGACATTCACACGTGTAACCCACGGTGGTGTTCCAAACCTTTGAGGTTTTAGTCTTGGAACTCCAGCTCAGCTCCCCCAGGGTTTGAGAGAAGACTGAAAGGCTGGTTTTATCCCACAAGATGAAGCGGTCAGCGCAGCTCTGCGCGCCTGCAAACACAGGAGGGAGTCCACACAGCGCACTGCTTGGGGTGGGACATACACTGGAGAGGCATGCTGGGATCATTAGAGAGCTGAGACTCCTAAAGAAACTGAAAAATAGCCATGAACTACGCTGCGGCAGGTGGATAAATGGACCTTCGTTTGAATTATAGGAGGATTTCTCTTCTTAGTTTTCCCTTTTTTCTTTAGCTTTTTTTTCCCTAAGCAAAAGACTTTTCTGTTTGGAGACGCCTTTCAAGGGGCTGTGAATGAGCTTCTCTTGATTTGGCCTAATGTTGTTGGTTTTTCAAATGCTAATGCTGCTCTATACAGATGGCAGAAGTAATTTCAAGGTCCATCTCCTGTGTTCCTGTGTTGAAAGTTACAATTGATGAGTCAAATTAGGATGTTTTTTTAAGTCTGGCTGATGTCTCCATGCGTGTGCTTTTTCTTCGCAGCCAATTTGTTGGAAAGGTTTTTTAAAAAAGTATTCTGAAAATGCTGAAAAGTTCAATTCCATAAATCCATTAAGGACAGTAGTTTCTATTTCTATAAATACAGTAAAAGCTGTCAAGTCTGTGAGAATGTGAAACTTCAAGGGGGGAAATCAGAGCAGGAGATCACTTTTTTTCCCTTTGTTTTTTCATCTTGAAGGTGTCTGGCTCTCCTCGGTCTGCTCTGTTTAACGGCAGACTTACAGAACAGTTGTACGGCATCAAATGAAGGCAGAGGGTGTCAGGAAGAAGCCCTTGTAACTAGCTGACATATGTCTATTCTTCCACATATTGCCTTCAAACTTGGCAGCGGAGCCATTTAATACTTTTTTTTATGAGCCTTTGTGCCATCCAAAGATTTGCTTTGCCACACATGAATTGCACGTGTGACAGCTATTGCTGGAAAAGAGACGGGTTGTGAAAAAAAATTATATCTTTTTTTTTTTTTTTTTTTAAAGGAAAAAAGAAAAAAAGCCTGAACTGAATCCGTTTAGGATTCGCAACGTGATTTAATTTCATCATTCAGTTTACTTATTTGTTGAGTGGGGGATGAATAAGAGTTTGCTCGGTGGACAGACAGAAAACATCAATATTTATGAGTTAGATGATTAATCACTATCATGGATGATTCATGTTATTAAAAACGGTTCAAACAGCCAAAAATACAATCTAAATGCCTCACAGAGGTAGCATGCAGGGTTGAGCGTCCCCCCCCCCGGCAGGAACAGGACCCAGGTTCGGCCATGAAGGGAAGACTTAAGAGGAGGTTCTTCACTCCAGAGCTTATTGAGCTGTCAGGCTTCAGTCCCCATCAGAGGGCATTGACTTCCTGTCAAATATTCGTCCGAGTGGGCTTTTACACCCCTCTTTGACACAAGCGCTTGGAATAATGGGCCTGCTTTGGTGGTTATGGCCGCATCAGGAAACCCGTCCGCATATTGATTTGTGTTGACGCCAGGCGCGGTCTCTCATTTAAACTGATCCATAATGGGGCAGGCCAGGCGCGGGTTTCACACTCCGATGTTTAATGAAAACTATCAGGCTGGTGTACTGAGCACGACGCAGCGGACTCATCACAAAAGCTGACACCGGGGCGACACAGAGCCAACCAAGGCCTCTAATGTGGAGATTTAACATTTTCCTTCAGCAATGTATTCTCTATGAATTCTAAAGAGCGGAGGGGAAATTATATTTTTGCATTAGCATTTCTGTGACCTTTGCAGCACTCAATTCTGCTGTCAAAAGCTATACTGCCGGGAAGCATTGAAAAAAAAAAGAAGAACAAAAAAGATGCACTTGAAACGACTGATGTAACAGATCTATTAAACTTTTTTTTCCCCTGGCATTTACTGAAAGCAACATTCTTTTTGGTTAAGAGTAGCTGGCTGAAAAGTATAAGGCACAAAGAGACTTCTCCTCCCTCATCGCAAACAATCCATTAGGTCCCACAAATCTTAATATGTAAACTGCATAACAGAGAAGTCACCGAATTATTATCAAAATTAATCTCGAGCAGTGGGTGAAGACAACAAATGGGCTGTGTTTTCCACAGAGACCGGGCCTCATAATGGAGATATACAATGTGCATTCAGGGGACAGCGCTCGCGAGAGCAGTCGCAATCTCTCGGCCATGTCCGGACATTAGTGGGAGTCATTAGGCTCATTTAAATGAGGCCGTTAAGCTGATGAAATGAGGCCATGTGTTTGGGAGCCGAAACAAAAGGAAGAGTTTCCCCATTTTTCACTGTTGCACAATCTCCTCAAAGTCAAATACGAGATAACTCCTGTAGGGGTGAATGGGCGGCAGGAGGCATTTAGTGGGCTTAAAGCCACTAAACTCACAACGTTGACATTACTGCCAAAATTCCACATCCTTATACAAGTGTTCGCACTGTTTGCTGACACAATGCAGCTTCACCAGAAATTTCCTTCACTCGTGATGCAATGGGGTTTTGTTTTTTTGGTCAATAGAAACCATGAGGGACTGGAATTCGCATTATTATGTTTGTATGTATTTCTCATGTTTAACAACTACTGGGATACAACAACTGGATAATTAGAAGCCGACATACATGCCCGGCTGGTGAGGCCATACTGCTCCGATCCTTATTCCAACACACATCATGAAGCTTTTCACATCTGTGCATCCCTTCCTTAAAAAAAAAAAAAATTGAATTACTAAAAGACCGGGCCAGGTAGTGTCCAGGTATCAAAACCGACTGTCGATTCTAAAGGGAAAATAAAATAAACGTAATCCAGCAGTCGGGTTTTCACGAGTAAGGCTGGCAAAGCAAGCTTTTGCTTTGGCGCTTTGTTGACATTACCAGCCACGCCGCTCCTCTCCCTTTGTAAGACAGTTACTCTGCAGCTAGAGGATAAACCGACTGTTGAGGAGAGTATTGTCACCTTAGAAAGAAAGATGGTAAATAGAGCAAGTGGAGGAAATGAGGACCGAGGAGATAAGCAGAGCATCCACGCTACAAAAGAAATAGATGATAGAGGATAGCAGCTGGAGAGGGAGGGTTCCACGTCATTTCATTACTTCAAATGTTGGCTGTATGAAGTTAACCAATAAGAAAATGTCTGAAAAAAATATTTTTAAACGCAACAAACATAACTTAATAAAAATTAAAAAAACACACAAACTGAATCCGTGAACTGCATATTAAAAAGCTGAGCTCAAGTCTGATCAGTCAGAGGCAATAGATCACAACCCATCTACCCTTTTTCTTGAAATGGTAGAAAGGAATGAGCCCTTAGCCTAATTTATTTTTAGAGGACATATAACCAAGCCGGAGGAGGAGCTCAAGGATCATTCTTTGCATCTCTGAATTTCTGTCGTGCAGGTTTGCTTTTCTTCCCCACACGTAAGTACAGCTCCATTGAAAACCTGGCATATGGTAAACAGCCCTTAAATCAGGGGCCCTGGCCTTCCAGCTTGGTTATCTGTGATGATCGGAACAGTGTGTGCTGCTTGAAAAGACCCATTTTTCCCTCTGGCACACCATTTAACATGTCTCATTTACCGGCAAAATATGCAGGTCACACACCAAGAGATTTCTGGTCACATCCTCACCACGCTCAGGACAAATTTAGAGGATTTGAATGAGAACAACTATTAAATTTCCCCTTCTTGTGTTTCCGCCTGATAAATATTAATGTTTTCTTTTTCTTTGACCACAATAAATTTTAGGCGGGTGCCTTGAGGAAAAAAAGACGAGAGAAAATAAATGGCTGCTTTAAGTTGTAATGATAGCTCAACCTAGATCTTTATGGGGCACCTTGATTATACACTCAGAGAAAGCAACATTCAGCCAAAAGGGGGAACAAACACTCGGCTCAGCAACAAAGAGGAGAGGTCTGCATGACCTGAAATTGAAATTACAGATTTGGAGGCAAACCGATGCTGACAATTTAGTAACATACATCCTTCTCAAAATGTCAGCTGACAATTCATGAGGAGACAGAAGCAAACTGTGCTGGCTTTACAGGCAATCCGGAGTTATCTACAAACGTCACCCTTAAGAGGCTTTTCGGTGTCAAAAGTCGCAGCAACAGAAACCCATTTGCATCATGTTATGCCGGCGTTCATATTTAACTCTCCTACCCTGACAAAGCCTTTTCTCCAGAATGTGTAGGTGTCAGCCGTTAGACAATAAAAGCTTTTATACCTGCTGCCTTGTTTTTCTTGTAAGCGCTCAATCCTGTTAGCACGCTAAAAGGAAAGGCTGTAGGAGAGAGACATAACCATTAGCTACAATGCACGCTATATAATTGACACTTTGGGGATGATGTTCCTATTTATGGAAGAGCTCCTGAGAAATGCAAACTGGAGGATTTCTGCAGGGCCAAGGATGAAGTCACGTCGTGGTCCAGGACTTCAGCTGAAGGAGAATAACGTCTTCTGGTGAGCTCGACACCAAAAAAGCACAAATCCAATACAAGTCGCATGAAAGCATGTTTCTTTGTGGGTGGGGTGTGTGGCCATAAAACAGGCAGGGGTCAGATTTTTTGTAATGCATCCTCTGTTCTCTGATCCTCTTACCTGAAGTCAGCAGATGTCCAAAATGGACTCCTTGAAACGTGATGGTACAAAAGAGTTGTAAGTGGGTGGATTGGATCAACGTCTAGGAGTTTGATTCCCACCAAGAACATCTGGACTGCTCATACCGTAAATCAAGGGACTCCGTTTTTGTTACGCTGCCAACGTCCACGATGAGGTCTGATGTCGGTTTAATACGCCGAACCGTCCACGCTGACCTCTGAGAGCGGCCATCGGGAGTTTGGATCCATTAGCTGAACATCCAGTTTTATCAGGCTTGTTGGTCTCTTTGAGCTGCTTGAGTAAAGATGCAGAACGCTATGAGTGACTCGCAGATAAACAAAGTGGTGCGACTTAGCAGGCAGGTTCTTCCCTGAGGAGCTCATGTAGAGGAAAAAGGAGCTCGCGGATGGTAAATATCGGGTTCGAGTTTGCCAGTTGGCCACAAATGTGTGGTGCAACATGAACAATGACTCGTGCAGCTGCTGGGTGCATCCACAAACTTCCTGTTTTTCGCCGCAGCAAAGCCGGCTCTCTTAGCATTAGGAAACCTGCGAAATTTGCAAGACTCCAGGCTCCAGGCAAGTGGCTATAACACAACAGTTTGGACCAATCAACACCGTGCACATATATCTACTAGCGAGTTTTTCGGGTGTGATGACAATCACAATTGGTCACAGAATTGTGGGTGTTCCATATGGTTTCGGAGAGGAAATTCTCCGGTGCCACAGACAAAGGGTGGAGGCTGGTCTTGGATGATTATACTGCCGCTGTGTTACTTGATACTCTGCGCAATCGTACATTTTAACCCAAATTGGATGATCTTGAAATATTTTCATCTTCATGAACAAAAAAACTAAGCAAAAATAAAAGATTCCAGGTCAAGTAAAGCACTTTAAAAATCAAGGGTTTCAAGAACCTTCGTAAATGTCTTTTCTTACCATTTAATGCAACCAAAGCAGTCACAAAACAAATTTCCTTGACTTTCCTACTAATTTTTCTGCCTGGTGTGCGAGTGAAAGTATAGTTTGAATAGACAGTGGTTGGCTCAGCAATTTTTAACAGGGACATTGTGAGCCGCACAAAGAAACTCAAAAATCGTTCCGATTCATTCACTTCGGCCTACAGTTGCTCTATTAACTTTTGTGCAGGTCTGTGGGAACATTGTGAAAAACCCTTTTACCTCTACACTTAAGTTTTATGAGGCAATCCGGCCCAAGAAACCTGCAAACTCATGGGGATGGAAATTCTCGATGTGCTGGCAACTTTGCTGATCCACGAGGTTCCGTCAGATTGATATTATAAAGCCATCAAGGTTCAAATCGGCAGCTGTCATTAAATGGATCGCACGGGCTTCACTCAACTGCACTTATTCGTTTTTCACCTCGTCAGGGTAATCACGCTGCTGGGGGACAAAGACACACCCACCTATTCATCACCGAGCTTTTGTCCTCCTCAGACAAAACACACATGCACACAAACACACACGCACACTTGCTCTGCACGAAAAAAAAAAAAAAGGAAAAAGAAGAACGTTTCATTTTTATGAATTTATTTGCACTAACAAGATAATCAGCCTCCTCTTTAATAATCTCCACTGTGGGCTCGCAGGGCTCCGAAGATAATCATTCAGTTGATTTTCAATTGGACTGTTCTGGACTTTCTGTAATTTTATGTGAAGCTGCCTTCACTGCCCTTCAACTGGGAATTAGGAAATAATGCAACATTCTAATAATAAATAAATATATAATGTTCTTCAAGTGCTTTCTGACACCGCTTGCCTATTGAAACATATCTAGATTAAATTCCTTTCCAGTGAGTGAAGGCTACAGTTTGACGTCTTTGCCAAAAAAAAAAAAAAAAATTCATGTTTCCAATTTGCTTGAGTCGTCATTTGCTTGATAATGCTGAAACCTACACAGGAGTTCCAGAGCCAGTTCTTTGGCAGCAGCTGGACTCGTGCATTTAAATCAAAAGGAAAGAGGACAGAGCTTGTGGGTTAACGGCCTGGTCAGCCATAGATCTGCAACGGCTTACATTTAAATGGTTCACAATAAACCACGGCCCCAAAAAAACTATCTGAAAGGGCTGCTCACTGTGAGCTCCGTGCTATCTGTGCTTGGCTTGTGTTTGGCAATATTTATGGCTCTTTTAGATGCAAAGCACTTTCCATAATGACTAGAGAAGAAATGGTTCCAATTCCAATCTGACCTTGAAGAGCGCTCTCCTCGCGGGTTGTCGTGACATTGCGTGAGTCGTCAGGAGGAGCCGGGGAGTCGGCGGAACTACCAAAACAGGCCCTCCGAAATGAGCTCGTTAACTGAGATGACAGCTGGGGCTCTTCCAAAAAAAACAACAACAAAAAAAACTGCGATGGGACTTTGGTCTTATTTCTTATGTTAACACAACAAAATGAGATAAGTGGCAAACGAAGGAACATCTCACTTGAGTCAAAGGACATGTTCATTCAGAAACAAAAAGCCTGATTCTGGCTCTTTGAAAGCAACTGGGAGCAGGCGGCCAGGACGCATTGTTGCCTGCACACCTGTGCAGCAAGCTAACACAAATATAAAGCAGTGCTTCTCTTCAGCACCAAGCAATTACAGAGTAATTAGTTCTTTTTATGAAGCTGTTCTGGAGACAGTGATTGATTATGATGTGTTTTCATGTTACTTTGATAAAAATAAAAAATATATTTTATTGCCGGTGTCTCAGCTCAAGAGCCGGAGCAAGGTCGGGCAGGAAAGTTGAAATAATGCTGTTATTAAGCAGAGATGTTTCTCCAGAGAACAGAATTTCATTTTGAACCCAAGCAGAACATCCACCATTCTATCAGCTGAGCCGCCAAAACCCGAGCCCCTTCACGGGCGTGCACTGGAAAATTCCGTTACATACAAGATGATTTGTAATATTTCATAGACTTAAAACTAACAGCCGGTATTGTAATCCGCCAGGTTAATCAAATTTAGTAATCATAATCTAATTGCTTTCAATTACTTTTGGATTGCTTTGTGTCTCGTAAAATATTATGTCAAACAGACAATTTATTCCATTCCAATTTGTAGACTAATTTGAATAAGGATATTATCCTCTACTTCAGACATTATCAGCTCTTATTTCCCAGAAGTATCTAATCTGATTATGGCGGCAATAAAGTAGACAGTAGTGTTATTAGAGCAGAAATAAGCAGAAATACAATCTGTGTGGCCCGTGTTGATCTGCAGTTGTGCTCTCGGTGTCAGTGCGAGTCTCAAAAAATGTGATGGGGGTTAGAGGATTCTCATGGTTAATTCGGATGGTGAGAGGTTCTGATCCATGGCTGGGAATGCAAAGAGTTGACACGATGCACAGTAAAGAAATGGAGTTGAGTTCAAATGGAGCTGGGATGTATTTTGTGAAGATTCAGGTGTTTGTTTGGCTTGTTTAAATGCTTGTACAATCTATGTGAATTACCAATCACCATCGCACGAGGGCTTCATTTTAAATGGCAGCAAAGCGGGTGTACTAAATATGCTAATTTAACCGTTCCGTTAGCTGTGTCTGTAAGCATCAAACTTGAAAGAGGTGTCCTCAAAAAGCCTGCAAACAGGAGGGGCGGAGAAGAAGGATGAATGGATTATGACACTGCAGCATTTGGGTAGCCATAAAAAAGCTCAAACTGTGTTGCTGGCCAACTGGAAAGCGGCATAAAGGCTTCATATGCGGCATTATCTGTACGCAAAGCAACAACAACCTGCAGCACCGTCTCCCCACTCCAGATTCCAGCGGTGAGGGGAAGTGTGGCCATTGGCTTGGCAAAAGGTCGGGGCACTCTGGGTGATTATGTTTTTTTATCCATCACACAGTAGCATAGGGATGGCATCCAATTTGTTAGAAAATTATATTCCAGCACGTGAACAGCCGACACACAGACAGAACTTTAAAGACTGGTTTTCATCTGCCTCCGACTAGCCTGACTAACTGCAATCAGCTATGATCTGCTCCCTCTGAAATCTGCTCTGTTAGCAGCTACATTAAGCCCTTTCTGGAGGATCGTGTCAACCAATAATGAGTGTTAAACCTTTTTCATCCGAGAGATTTTTTTTTTTTTCTCAAGCCATAAACATTAAACGCTGTACGAAGCGTTAACACTCAGTACAGCTCAAAGGTAAACTCTATAAAGATGAAAAGAGGACATTTACATGGTCTATATACAGGGTTGTGCTTATAGCAGAGGGCAACTTAGCAGTGTGATGATGCGTGGAGGACCTAATGAGAAACACTGAGCTCCCGGTAATTTGCTAGCCTCTGCAAAGGTCAAACCACAAATGCTGCATGATTGAGTCACCCCCAAAGTCCCTATTAGAATTTGCATTTAAAATATATTATTTATGTGTGTATTATTAAAACGACTGGCTTTGGATCCCCTGAGCATGCTGCACAGGGAAGGACCCCACCAGCCGGACCCCACTCCTGAAGGCCAACAATGGAATAATGGACCCGGAGAAATGAAAGCATAATGAGAGGTGGATAAAAAGTTGTGTTGTCGATTTTTCTCCTTTAAACAAAGTGCCTTGTTAATGAGGAGTATGCACGCAAAGATTTCCGTTTAAAATATTCTGCGTTTACCTAACAAATGGGTGGCCCAGGTGGGCCATCAAGCCAGTCACAGCTCCCATCCCAAAGATCTCTTAAAGGACAAAGACGATTGTGAACTTGAATCCAGAAAGGCCAGTTCTACTTTGTTACGGGACTAACTTGGCTGTGCTGCTCCAGAATGTTCCTGAAACTCTGGCAATTAACAAATCTTTAAATATCAGAGAAAAATATCAGATTGTGGTGGAAGTGGGAGATATGAGTCCAAGGATCCTGCTGCTGGCCAAGAGGCTGAATACACGAGTACCATTAGCTCCAGCAATCCATTCATCCATCTATCTTACCTCTCTATATATACATACATATTTATTGTGTTAATAACTATCCAAACAGAGGAATAAAGTTGCTTATCAGTAAATTTGTTATCTAACATGCCCTCAAGTAAAAAGGTCAAGCTGGGGAAAAAAAAAATAAAAAAGCAATTAAAATATTTAAACTTAACGACTCAGTACACTAGCATAGTCACAAAGTTCCTCATCTAACAACTGGAAAGAAAAGAAAAAGCTTACAGCTTACAGCTATGCATAAACACAAGCCTAAGACCCAGAATGTGAAAACTATGTAAAGGATATTTTTGCAAGCTAATTTGGAAAAAATTAAGCAAAAGGCAATTTCAACCACAAGGTAAGAAATCATTTTGAGTTCACCTCACTTAATCTATACGGCGCCCTCAGCGAAGTAAAGTAAAGCTGACAGTAGAGCATGGACAAACCCAGACGCACACAGAGTCCTTCTCCTGCGCGCTACAATGGCCGGCAATCTGCTAAAGGGCAGTTAGTTTAAAAAAGACCCAAGTTCTGAAAGAATAGGTTTAGCTCGTCGCATCTCCTTTGCTTGTCAGTCTGAAAGAAAGCGGATTCTGATCAACACCTATGAGTCAACGATCCAACTTGGTATCACTGTATTGTGTGGAATGCTTTCAATTTGAAAAGAAATCAACTTAAATTCTCTCTGAAGAGTGAAAATCTACAATGAGTTGTCTTCACGTCTAGTTGGCGGCCTCGTGCGGTCTGCTTCCCGTAAACAACAGAGAAAACTCATTTTTCTTTGTCCTGGCCTTGTAAAGTATGCCTGACAAGACTTTTCTTTTCCTGACACGCATGTTTATGTAACCATTTCTTTTTCTTCTTCTTTTTTTTTATGTTAAAAAAACAAAAACACAATAACAACATAGCAATTGTTTAAGATGTCACCCTGAATTCCAGTTTGCTACCTGCCAGTCTGCTGCAGTTATGGAGGTTTAATCAAGGGTTCCCTGTTGCAAATTCCCTATTGTCTGCCAAGCGCATCCAATTTGAAAATCAAATGCAAAAAAGACAAAAAAAATTCTTCTGAGAAGAGACTTGACATCCAGCATGCGTGTCGTGAATCCCATGCAGGATGTTGTGCTCGCTGCTTCGGGGGCACCACAAAACAGAGCAAAATAAGAAAACATTCATGTACACAGCCAAATGGAATCGGGCTCAAGGAAATCTATAGAATGTTAGTCATTTTTTTTTGTTTTGTTTTTTAAAGTAAAAAAGATTTGGTACTCCGTATGTTGGAGAATTAACAAAAACATACGGGAGGAAGGGGGCAGATGGTGAACAACGGGCGCTGCCACGCTGCTTTTTCAAGCTCAAGGTGTCAACCTATTCCCATAATTTAAGCTTTTTGTGTGTGTTTTTTAAAGATGCAAAAGGGAACAGCCTCCTTGCCATCCCCTCTCAGATCTCCTTTTGTTTGTTAGAATCTCTGCCCACTGGGGGTAGCCGCAAATTACCAATTTAAAGATATGCAGAGCCACGAAAATGCAGCCAATCAGTATCCTCCAATCAGAAGCAAAAAAGGGCAATTATTTTCTCGCCCCGAGCCAAATCAATCAGCAGTAGTGTAGTGATGCTTGCTGTTATTGACAATAATGATCGCGGGGACCCAGTGCCCATTCGATGAAAGTGCAAGGGATTGGCTCACAGGCAATAAGAGATCCTCATCAAGCAGGAAGCTAAAGCATGAGAGAGGCTAAACAACACGGCCTGTTTAGCACATGAAACGTGCATCTGGAAGACAGAAAAGAGATGTTTGTATCACTGGTCAGAGCAAAGACAGAAAATCATAGTTTTTACTGTAGGTTTCAGGCTGGAAGCTGTTAGTCAAATGACTAGCAGAGTCCGGTCTGACACTAAATATGCATCAGAATGGTTGAGGCCCAGCAGTATCAGCCTAATTTCAGTTTCACTTAAATTTATTCTCATGTTCTAGCTGGTAATTGTTTTTTTTTAAGTGTGGATCTCAGAGCTTTTTTTTACCTTTTGCACTCAGGATTGTTCTGCACCAATGTCTCAACATAATTTTTACACCAATGATGATTTGTAACCAGAAAATCTCACGATGCAAAATAAGTACAGGAGAGTCCTTTTCAACGCTGAAAGCAGATGCGGTTTATCAGAGTAAGAGAAAACTGCTAAATCGTGCTCTTTAGTGGAAAACCTGTGAGCTAAACAAAACAGTTAAGATGCTCTCATAGATCAGCTCAGGAGGAGAGAGGAGCACGCAGTCGATTGGCAAGTGGTTTTGCTTCCCCCGGTATTCCCAAGAAGCCTCTCTTAAGTCTTGCTTATTGTCTCTTCTGTGCATCCAACTGAAAACCTTACCAAATCAAGCGAAGAATTTTCAAAGGAACACTGTCGGTGTCTATGTACAGCCGGTAAGAGTGCAGCTTCTTCAAATGAAAAGGACAAAAGCAAATGTTTTTAACAAGAGCATCAGCCTCCGGCAGCATCCGAGGGCAAGTCCGTAACAACTGCTTCTGAAGCGGTCCTCATTTGCACAAGTAAGACCTCGCCAGCACCGCGGCTCCACAAAATAACCTTGTTGTCTTTTGTTTGTTTTCTGTGCCGAGCGCGCGGCCCGGACTTTAAACGGCGCGGCTGCGAGGGGGGGCCGAGTCCAGCTCCAGACAGGCGGGAGGGAGGGAGATGCATTATTTTACCTGCACGCCTCAAACGCCACGCTCTGCCTGCCTGCCTGCCCACTCATGCCCCGTATTCCACGTGACACGCCTGATGCTTTTTAAGCCCGTGTTCACCCACGCCTCTCGTGTAGGGTTAACGTTAAGGTGGCAGCACTTTGAATGTCAACCCCCCTCCGCATGTGGACCTTTTTTAAATGCCACCTCCTCTTTATTCTGCAACTGTGAAACAGGACAAAGAGGCAGGGGTAGGCCGTAGAGGGAAGAAGCTGGCGGATGAGGGGGTTTGTCCCGCTACGCACCAAAAAAAACGAAAAAAACCCCACATACAATCGGCCTGGCTCAGCGGGGGGTTTATTCAACACTGGGAGGGAAATATGGGTATTAGGTGTGGGTCTTTGAAGGGCTAGGGAGCTGATCCACTCATTTGATAATGTTCTCAATTACAGAGATGGATGAATGGCAGCCTTGAACTTGGACTGTGTAGTGCTTTTTAAAAAGTTGCTTTTTAATTAAGTCCCCCAGACAAAGCACTTGTCAATGTTTGACGAAAAGTCAAACTTTTCCATCTTAAAAAAAAAACTAAATCCATGTGCACAGCTTTGAATTATATGGAAACTGGTGTAGATTGAGGGCTATAAGCTTGTTTTTAAATACATCTATGAGTATGTTATGTTACAATAGGTGAAAGCTCATAAGTATAATGATCCTTTAGAAATCCCTCAGATTCTGATGAGTCTTAAGAGAAATTAGCATTTAGACGCTAAATACCACAGTTTTCTGATCTCGTGCAGACAAAAATAACCCTATTGAATCCTCTCCAGGTTGAGTGTCTTCAAACCTTCTTCATTTTCTTCTTTTTAGCTTAGCTGAGATAAAAGGAGCCCAAATCTTTTGTAAAAATGAAGTCGACTGAGTAAATCGTGATACAGTGGGGATGAGATGGCTCTTTGCCCAAGACTGCATCTATGAGAGCACCAATTATTTTATTTTCTATGCATAAGTTAAAACATCATTTTGTTGTTTTTTTAAATACACATGGACTAGAACAGACTGTTCTACTGCCTTTCTTTTGTTGAGGGAAAAAAAATGCTTTCCTCACAGTTCTTTAGTGCCTTTCTTGCAAACTCTCTAGAGAGCTCTTAGAAAATGCCTTATTAGTGATCATACTTGTATTCTATCACGAGAGTTTCCTGACCCGTTTCTTACACCCCCAGATGTGGTTGGGGTTCGTTGCTCCACATGTGTGGCCTGTGGAGCGTGTGGCCGTGATGAAGCTGTGTGAGGGAAAACTTGTGACATGCACCGCTCAGCCTCCGATGAGGAGGAGGAGGAGGGGCGTCGGGCAGCCGTGTCAGCGGTGACCAATCATAATGGAAGATCTAAGAGAGCAGCCACTTCAGATTGCTGAGGGATCAACGGTGACCTCTTGACACCTGAGCGCACCGAGCAAATGGGAGAGGCTCCCGTACGCCGCGCAGCCCGCCGCTCCCGTGTTGTCCTGCTCTGTGTTTGCCCTGGGATTTGCTGAGAGCGTTTCCTGTCTCCAAGAGTCGGGGACCAGGAGTCAAGCGTCGTCTCTGATCCCCCCCGCTTCCACTAACAGCTGTCGCCGTCATCCGAGCGTGCGGTTTGCCGCTATCCTGCGTTACATCTGTGCCACTCAGCACCGGCGAATCAGCAATCCAATTTCACACGGGCGCGCTCAGGAGGAGGCGACGCTGACGTAGGAATGAGGAGCCATGCTTCAACAAAGACAAGGAGTTATTTGAAGAAGCTGGAGGGATGTCAGGTGAGAGGGAGGGAGGGAGAGCGGTGGGCTGAAGATTTTGAAAATTTAATAGATATGTGATGGAAGGAGATAGAAACATGGGCAATGTGGCGGGGGGGGGCGGTTGTTAATATGGCTTTGGCTCCACGTTTCTGATTCCAAAACACAGGAGCGGGGAGGGGGGGGGGGGGGGCAGAGTCACTGAGACAAATCTGCTCTTCCCAAACACACGCCCGCCGCGCTGCTCTCTGCTCCGTCAGAGACCAGCGGAACAATGATCCCTGCGCCCTCATGGCGGGGCGGATGTGTGGCGCTGAATGACAATGCCCTCCCTCCACCTTTCCAACGGACCCCCCCTCACACCGCACAGTCACACTGTGACATGAACGGAGAAGGGACCCTCGTCTCATCTTTCGCTCGGAGGAGAGAGACTTGAATCTGGGATCCAATGACTGCTTATTAGATTGAGCCATCAAGCCGCCCGCTTGGAGCCAGACTCATAAGACAGCCGGTGTGCGTCAAGACGACTGCCATCCTTCCCCACCCACGCATGCACAGAAAAGAAAGCAAGGGAAGAAAGTGGGGAGAAAGCTTCCACCGTGACCATACTCTCCTGTGCGGGCTTTCGTGGGCAGCCCTGAGAGTGCCCCTGCTTTTGGGGGATGTGTTCAGGTACCTAACCCGGGCTGCGTCTCAGCTTAAATATTCGGCCAAAAGGACTCATCTCCATCATGTGCACCGACAGGAAACATTGGGCTGGAAACATCGGGCTGAAAGGTGGCTGGGTGGATAAATGCGGTGCCCAGTTGTCACTGGAAAAGGTCGGCTTGCGGCCAGAGAGAGGCGGGGGACCCGGGATGGGACGTGGGGACTTGAATTGGATGAGTGTCGTGGAGCGCCTCGACGCGGTGGGATTGACAAGACAGGCCGAGATAACACTTGGCCTCACCTGTTTCGTTATCCTCCCACATCTGCCTGCGGTTTTGCCATTATGTGGGCTCTGTCCCCCCTCCCTTTACAAATCAAGGAGACTGCTATCAATGTTGTATGTTTCTTTTCATGGTAAAAAAAAGAAGAAGAAATCTCTGGTCAAATCAGTCTTCACATTCATTCTCTTATTTCCCATCCAGCTAAATTTCAACGCTGATATATAAAAAGGAAGTCTGACAGATCCTTTTTTCCCTTTCATTTAACAATCTCATACCAGTGACAGTTTGACAGTATACAGCCCCAACTGTCCGTCCGTCTCTCAGTCTGTTTTGCTTTCTGCCTCCGTCTCTCTGTTCTTTATTAGCAATCACTGCAGCGCAGGCTGGTCTTATTGGGAGTGGAAAGCTTTAATTCTCCCCACACGGTGCTGCGATATCTAGACCCCCGGTGCTGTCACTCCTTGTAAACATAAAGTCGGTGCTTCTCGTTAACACCGAGAGTTTCCATGTGTAGTCTGCAGGATATTCACATCTTCATCGCCCTGCTCTCAGATACCTCTCCACAGGTTTTTTATTTTTTTGTCTACAAACGCTCGCACAGTCGTGGTGTTGTAGTTTGAGCTTTAATTTAGAGCAAAAAGACTGAAGTAGGAAAATGTGAACTCTTGGCACATACGATGTGCGATCAGGTGAGCCACGTTTGCGCCTCCACTCAGCAAGTCATGAAGGATTTATTTTATAGTGGCAGCCATGCCATATATGCCAGAAATTAAAAGTCTGCTCCACATGAGAGGGGGGAAAAAAGCAAGATTGAATATAAAAAGGCAATTTTAATAGTGACACATCTGAGGCTGGAGAGCAGCTCTATGTCTTCCCAGTGATTGGTGTTTTTATCCTAACTGGCATTTTGTCAGGATGGACATGGCAGAAAAGGCTGACTGGTTCCTTTCAGCTGCTTGTTGGACTTACGAAAAAATACTTTGACACATGCGTCGCTAAACCATTCAGAGGGGAAAACAGAGAAAAAATTTTTTTTAAGCAACTGACCTCTGGCTCGTATTTAAAAGTGCATAACTGTTCAAACATTCAAAAGTCAAATGAAGGGACTCTTGACTCGTGTATGAAGAAGTCGCCGGGTTTTACATGACGCTGGATGGATAATAAATGAGTGTTACACAGCTCACATAACCTATTTTCCATCAATGAGGCTGGTCTGCTTCTGAGGATGGGCTTTCTAGGGGCTCGATTTTGTGACATTTTCACTGCATAAGAAAGCGGCACCCGGCCGGCGTACGATAAGACGGCAACGCATACAGTAGACGCCAATAAATCCCATCCAGGCAGCACGGTGTGGAGGCCCTTTACTCCCCCCCGAAAAGATAAAGACAGCCAGATCTGTTAGCATCCGGGGGATATTTGAGTAGATATATTGGGAATTCTGGTGTGCTATTAACATCTTGAATCACACTCGGCTTTTATGTCCGTCTGTATAAAAGCATTCTGGGTAGCATCAAGTCAAACTGCAAAGCAATCGTTTTGGCTGCTCTGATTTTTAGTGCTCTTGGCTTTCCTCATAACAGAGCAGAGCTTCCTTTAAGACCCCATAGTGAGTCTGCCCTCTTTGGATATGTGAAGTTTCATCTTATCTCGGTGATAGACTTCCACTACCGTGTTTCCTTTCCCATCTGAAGCTAATTCAAAACAACTCTCACCTGGCACCCTGCCTCCCACCCGTCTCCCCCTTTTCTCCATTCTCTCTCATCAAACCTCCCCCGTGTGAGCCTACTCAAACTTTAATCTTTTCATATTCGATATGTTTCACGACGAGTCGTCACAAGGTTACCCTGCTTTTCAAAAGACGCCCCCACCAACACCACCACCCTCTTAGCCTGAAACCTGGCACAGACTCAATCATTTCAGAGTCTTGTTTATCTGTTCAATACGAGGCTCCCTGACAAAGGACTGACTATTGGCGTGGAGCGTTTTTCCCCTCCATGCAGATGTAGGAGCCCGGCAAAATAAAAAGCCAGGGAAAGATTCAATTTATCCTGCTGCTAATGTGCTGCAAAGGTGGTGTACTCTCGCTGCCTGCTCCAAAGCCGTTATTCTTGTTGCCTCAGAAAAGCTTTAAAGCTGGCCGGAACACACAACAGATTTCTTTTTCTCCCCCCCACCCTGTCACTCACATGTCAGGAAAATGACACTAACTGCTTCAGACTGGTTGTAGAAGAAAATCACTCACAGGAGGAATGCTTTTTGTGAGTTTTTTCTTTTTTTGATTGTGCCGGAGTGAAGCCTGGCCACCTGCTGCTCCCTGTTGAGCTGGACGCCGTATGCGGTCTGCCTGAATCCACCAGCTACCTGACCAGGCTCACATTGCTGATCAACAAGGAACAATGTGTACCTTTGCTTTGTAGCGTCTGCTACTGATGAGGCCTTGTTATTTGGAGGGGGAGATTTCTCTCGCCAGCCGAGCTGGGCCAACAGCTCCTGCCAAACGCAGCCAATCAGCGTCCAGACGCCGCGTGCAGTGCCATGAGCAAGACGTCCAACTTTTAAAGCAATTCGCAAGGTGGATTAATGCTTGCCCATATTGAGCGTGGGGCCATCCTTACAAAGAGGGTGCACGGCTGAGGCTCGGTGGTTTGCGCTGAGACGTGCTCTGCTGAATAGACCGCTTCATTTGGCTTTGCTCCAACAAACCGCTGCAGAGGAGAGTCGGATTGAACACGCCGTTGATTTCAGAAATTAAGCTGAAATAAAACTCCTGGTTGGGGACGGCTCCTGACACCTAAAACTAAAAGGGAATTTGCTGTTTATTTGCTCCTGCTAAATAGCAAGCCCATGACTTCTGTATACTACGGAGCGTATCCCTATACCTAGGGAGGTATCCCTATTAATATTCTGCCTCCACCTCTCGTCTTCCTTCAGGTGGAATAGAGAAAAAAAACAGGTTTTCCCAACTCCAATAAAGGAATATTGTTAAAAAAAATAATTATATCTTCACAGACTGTCTTGTTCAACTAAACTCACCTGCAACACTGATTTTCTTTTCAGTGTTCAACCTCTGCAGCCATCTGATGGCACAGCACGCACCTCACACAAAAGCGGTTTATTTCAAGCATTTGACGAGCAAGATGGCCAGAGGCAAAACAAATAGCAATCACTGCTTGAGACTGCTCTTAAGATCAGACGCCGACAAACTTTTCAACTGAGGAATGACTAATGTAAAGGGAGGAAATGTCAGCGATATGAAGATTCAGCGTATGGCTTCAAGCAAAAGTTTACTCATTAGATCCTGGATCGATATGGTCTCTTCTTTGTATCAAGCATGGGTCTTCCATTTGTCATAAATAAGGGCTGGTAAAAAAAAAATAATGCTGGCACCGCTGGTGTTAAATAGAAGGAGAGGGTGGACAGAAAACTTTCATATTAGGGGATTAGTCCATGCAGGCAAATCCACGTTCCAGAAGCGTATCCATGATAAAGTGCTTTGTGAGTAATGTGTTAGAAGATAAAAAAAAATAAAAAAAACACAGCATTAGTCCATGTATAAACCCTCCATAAAATCCCCACTTACACTCAATGACAACTTGCAACATTACACTGAAAATGTTAAACCGCACATTTAAAAGCGTAGTTACTTCACAACACCATCCCCGAGAAGTGGGTTTATCTTTTAAAAGCACAAGTTGTTTTTTTTCTCTTTTTTTGGTGGTGGTGGAGGGGCACACTGAACACAAGGTTGTGTGGTGACGAGTCTAATTAACTATTAGAAAAGCACGATCTAAAAAAAAAAAGAAAAAAAAAGAAGAAAAAGCCTATTAAAAAGGCTGATATATTCATTATAAAATAGAGCTTTAAAGGCGCAAGGCCAACGCCACAAAGTAATTCCATTCTCCTTTTTTTTTAATTTATTTATGAACACTGAAGACACACAGCTGTCTTGTGTGTTTTCTGTGAGCTCTTTCCTGTACGGCCAAGGCAAAAAGCAACTGGAGAGGGGAACTGTTTAGTGTGAGCGGACATGCTGCAGATCCAACTGCACGAGGAAGCTTCCTAAACACGAGCACAAAGGGAACACACACTCACACACACCTGCCTCGTTTTACAGGCTAAACCTTGCAACACGCCAAAGCTTCTTGGTAGCGGGGTGAGTTTTCTCCCCATTGTTCGGTGGACCGAGAACCGCGGTCGACAATAATGACATGAACTCGAACGCAATTATGTCGTGACTCACTCCTGTGTAAACACCGGCCCCATGGAAACCAGCTTACATCCTTTTGTCAACTAACTGACCACATGGTCAAATGCTAGAGTGACTATATGAATAGTTCATGAAAAACAGACTACCACAGCCAGTCAGAGGACTGTCCATATTGACTTAATGTTTGCAGTCAAATGATTATTCTATTGAACATCAAAAGTACGTTGAAAAGCCTTTTGGAGATAAGTAAGCCGATACCAGCTTTAGACGCAACACTAATGGACACTAAGGATACTAGTCAGAGACAAAAATTAAGCCAATAGTTCAAATGGAGAGATACAAAGGCAATGACTTTGATGGACAGATTTCAAGCATTTTAATCGAGAGTTTTATTCAAGTTAAGTTTAGATGATCAACATTTGTTCATTTTCTGTCATGTTGAGGCCACAAAGGTGCTGTCAAAATTCTACAAAAAATGCCAAGTGGCCGCAGTAGAAAGTGGTGTATTGTTGAGCTGCAAACCAAAAGTGTTGAACTGCGGTATCTCAGGAAAATCCTCGCTTGAGGGCAGCCTACGGACTGGCAATGTGTTTGACCAAAATCAATGTCTTTCAAATGAAGTGAGAAGCTTGTGAAATATCTTTATCGGGCATTGTACGTTGTTTAATATGATACCTTAATTGTCATATTAAATGCTCATAGAAAAATAAATAAATAGAAGAGCAAAAACACTGAACACAGAGGATGTGCTAAATACAATCCATAAACTTCCCATTGCAAAGAAAAGGGCTCAAAGTCAGATGGCCTTTAAGATGTTTCCTCTAATCTTTAAAAAACAAAGGTGACATCATTAGTTTATATGCTCACCTGGCACCATATGTGCTCTAGCAGTGACGGCACTACCAGAGTACATGAGCTGCACGTTTTTCTTCATCTGTGGGTTGACACAGATGAAGCTAGAGTCTGAAAGCGGACATTCTAAATACAAACCAGACTGTAACAAACACATTCAGGTTCCTGAATGAATGTCTCCACATGCTCACAATTAACATAAGCAGCCATTACAGTCGGGCGGTAAAAAAAAAACAATCCCATCATGGTAAAGTACTGGTTTACTCCATAAATATTCTCTTGCTCATAACTTTTCTGAGTTGCTTGCTACAATAATAGGATCACTTGGTCTGAGGTCAGCTTAATCCTTAAATGCAAAGAAAATAATATCATGGATCTCTTGGAAGAACATCTAGCTTACAAAGTGAAACCAAACTTTCCGCTGACATATACAGGCGCTCCTAATCAGCAGGGCACAGAAATAGTTGAAGTTATTAATAGCGTGGATTTAGAGGGTGGGCTGGATATACACACACGTGACAAGAGCAGAAAATACATCAGGTTAACGCATCTATTAATCACTGGTCTGGCACAGAAAGCGTAGCTCTGAATTAACTATAATTTACCATTCCATGCGGTTGGCTTTTCCTCCCTGTGAAGAATGCAGCTGGACGGTCGTTTCAAGCCCTCAGCTTTAGTCCCAGACACAAGTGCACGCCTACAAAACGCGTGCAAACGCACACACCTCTACAGCACGGCGCAGATGAGTCTTTGCTGCTCATTACGGCTGAGGCTAATCACATTTAAAAGATCACAAAAACAATCACATGGCTAAAATGAAAGCCTCTCTACACCAGATGACAGTGCAATTTATGATTAGATGTGAAGGGGTATCGCTCCCCCCCCCCACGCGCGCGCACACACACGCACACGCACGCACGCACACGCGCACACACACACACACACACCTGTATTCATCTATTGGACACCCTCTCCAAATAGGAAAGTGTGTATAAGAAGAGCGAGTCCCCAAACAGTGGAAATCAATACAAGCTGTCAGCTTTTTAGTGTAGCCGTGGACTGAGCAGAGACAGAGGGACCATGGAGAGAGCATCCGCCCATCAGACTCTCTGTGGCCACCAATGGCTTAGATCGAAGATGACAGACGGGGAGAGGGCGCGTGGGGACAGCACGCAGCTCTGGAGACAGGGCGGATACGCACCTATGGTTCCCACATCTCTGGTACATCATCGCCTGCTTTTCCAAGGCCTTCCACCAGTAAAACGAAGCAGAGGGTTGAATCCCTACGTAAAGGGGCTATTTCGGGAGCAATCCTCGTATATCTGCTGTCCAACCAACAGTGACACATATACTGTAGCTTAAAAGAGGTGCAGAGTCGTGAGCAAGCCAAAGCACCTAATTGGTCTGGCAGCCACTGAAAGATGGTCACCCTCGTGGTGGGAGCTGGCGAGACGTTGAATGTATGTAATTATTTTGCTGAAAAGGAGGGGCCATATGGTGCCAGAGTAGATTTACTGTGTCTGTGGTCAGACCATTCAGCAGGGAATCTAATGATGAGCACTTAGGGGCTAAATTACCAGTGCATTGTTTACCTCTGCTCTTACAAATGCAGACCCGACCGAGAGCAGGAGACTAAGAAATAGGATGAATCCATCAGTATCTGCAGAGGCAGGCTTGAGGCAAGAAATGTCCAACTTCTTTTGGAAAAGGCGCCTTCTCTTCACATACTGCTGACAGCCAGCTCGCTAGCACATCCCAAGAGGAGGAGGAGGGCGAAAACAAACTGCACAGTTGTACAGTCTGTAAATAGGAAACTAATGCGTCCCTATTAAAAAACGCCTTTTCGATCCATTTCACTTCAAATTTCCTGATCACGTGCCATTTAAATGAAAGAGATGTTTTCATATTCATATCGACTCGGGGCTTATAATGATTTAGTCTCCCTCAAAGCATCACTTCTGACAGCGGCATCTTTCTGAGCTACTGTCAGAGGTCATTTGCATAATGAAAGAAGTGAATTACTAAGGAGGCAAAGGCAGGACAAGCCAGCTATTTGGCAGCGAGAGAAAATGAAGATGGAAGGAAAATGGTTTGGCAAGGAAGCCGCGTTGGAAAGAGAAAGTGCAGCGAGAGCAGCGAAACTGGAGTGAGGGATAAAGGTGGAGAGTGGAGGAGGCAGAGGAAGGAGGGAGAAGGCGGAGGGGCTTGAAGAGCGGGGGCAGCTGAACCATAAAGACAGGCGTGCTGGTGCAGCAGTGTTTGGAGAAAGCTGGGGAGAACTAGAGGACAGAGAGAGAAAATGCGAGGCTTGAAAGCATGAAATAAGTTGGATGGATGTCTAGTTTTTTGTTGTTTTATGGAAGGGGGCGAGAGCTGAGACAAAAGGGAGAGGGAGAGACAAAAAGCTTGAATAAAGTTGATGAGGCCTTCTAGGCAGGTCAGGGGAAATGAGGCATCTCAGCTTCTTACCTTGGCCGACGGCGGAGCCCCTGATCCTGCCCCGGAGATGCAGCGCTTGACCGCTATGTCGCCGCTCGAGGTTGTCACGGCAACGGTAACTGGGGTGGGGAGGAGGGACGGGATGACTGGGAGGGGAAGGAGCCCCGGACGGTTGTTGCCATTGACAACGGCAGAGGCACAGCTATTGTTGGCTCCTCCATTGTGGAGGACAGAGGGACGGATGTCTCTGCGCTCCCAGGGTCCCCGGTAGTCCCTCTCGAAGCGGTGGTGGTGGCGTGACATCACTTCCTCTCAGAAGGAACAACGGGGGCAGGCCTGCACAAAAAAAAAAAAAAAAACAGCAAAGAAGAGGTCATGATGACATTCTGTCTTTGTGTGCATGGAAGTGGTGGCGTTGATAAGAGCACACGCGCAGGACCGGCATCCTCAGAAGGGAAAATACTTTTTCAGACAGAGTGAGACATCGAGTGAAACGAGCAGAAAATACACCGACGCCGAGGTGTAAATGTTCACAGTCTCTGCTCTCCGAGGACCTGACTGACACGAACACGCTGCAGTTCATTTGTCGCTTCTAATTCCTATTCATTCCATCATTAACAAGCGGCTGCAATGAGGTGGAGGGAAACGAGCACTGCTGGGTAGACTCAACAAAAAAAGAAAAAGAAAAAAAAGATCCTTTCCGGGGAGCAGAAATTGCATATGGTTCAACAACGAGAGGTTAAAGCAACACGACTGCACCGAGTGCAGACAGGTAGGCAACAACGATTCCAGAGGGCAGCGAAGTGGCAACATGACCTCGTGGTCAAAACTCATTTCACTGAATAGATAAATACTCCTGCAATTACAGCCCATCTCATACATCTAATGGCTGCTTAATTCAATCCCACTGCCCCTTGAAGTGCATTTGAGGGTTCTCCCCTTTTCAGGCACAGCAGGCTGTGACAGGCTAAGAGGCGACAGTGAACTGGAATTACATCAGAAAGGAGTGTGCTGCCATTGTGCCGCGTGAGAGCGGCGTATCACTCTCATATTATATCGCAAATCAAAGACGCACAGGATCTGAGAAGTGAAATCCATCACTGAGAGGTTTGAAGCGCGTTGCGCTCAACCTCACCAAAGGCACGTTTGGCTTCCCAAGCCCCCGATAACAGATGAAATAAATAAATTACAACCTCAAACCAGGTTTAGCAAGCCCCATGCAAAATCCCCTGGTCGGTGAGGAGAGAATGCCAACAGATGATAAGTCTTTATTCTGCTCGCTGGGGTCTGTCACGCTGCTTCTTTGCCTCGCAGAGGAGAGAGCGCCTTGAAATGCCATCCTCTCAGTGTGCATCTGTCTGTGTTTGTGAGAGTGCAAAGACAGTGCGCGCTGCTGAATGACTGGGCATGCGAGTAATGTTTTGAGCCCCACATTTCGAAAAGCTAACAGTGGTAAGAGAGCATCTTGGCCCAGGCAGGAAATGAAAGGTTCTTTGATGCTGGTGATGCTCTGTGCAGCCTGTGGTGGGAGCACTGGCATTACAGTCACTAACTACTGTCCCCATTTATTCCATTTTACCTGCTGAGACACCCTTTCCTGGCCCATTTTCTTCTATCTGTCTATGTGTCTTTCACCCTGCTACATAACCATTATATTTTTAAGCATACATTTTCATTCTCTAAAACCTTAATCTGTTTACTTTCGTCAGTCGGCTCTGTGCAAACACAATGAGCTGATCTACTAAACTAAGCGCTCTGAGAACCTCTTTGCGATAACCCCTCGCCCACTCCACAGTAACGCCCTTTTAATGTCGTCCGAATTTTACAACAGGCTAAGCTCTCCAAAAAAATATGTACAGAGAGAGCAGCGCAGTGCTGGTTCAGTGGAACAACGGCAGAGTCAGTGCCAGGTCATATGCTCTTATCTCCCGAGTGGCACGCTATGGCTGCGGAACACAAGGCCTCGCAGAAAATCCCTGCGTGTAAAAGCAGAGACGGGGAGGAAAAAAACAAGGAGCGGGGCGTTATCTCCACTGTAGTCAGAAGTGATTGCACACAGCGTTTGCTCTGATAATTCTTCGCAATTTATTTTCATCAGTCCCGAGCAGAGGCGCGCAGGCACAGGGCAGACGGGAGGACCAACTGGTGCTTTGTCTTCCTGTAAAGCGCTGCGAGCATGGATGCACCAGAGAACAATCCACCTGATTATGCAGAAAAGTTTCAGGAGTGCGTACCGTACAATTATCTGCATTTCTTTCTCACTTTTACTATTTATCACAACAACAAAAAACAGATCAGACTGTAAAGTATAAAGTGAGAACAAATACTGCCTTGAAATGGTTGGGGTGGGGGCATCAGAGAATTTGGTCATTGCGCAAGTTGTGATGGCTTCATATTTCACCTCTCGTGGTGGACTGGCCCTCAACATGGAGCGTACCTCCGACGCAGGACTTTGAAACATTTACTTAAGAGAAAAACAGATGGAATGGAGCCACCGAAGCACAAAAAACACGGCAAAGCCTCTCTAGCATGAGCCACTAGTTCACATATCTGCACCAATTAATGTGATCAGGATAATGTGTGATAGCACTTAGCACTAAGTTTGAGAGAAAAGGAAAAAAAAAACACTGAGCATCTGTTTTATTCATAACGGCAGGTGATAATGCCATAGCGCATTCATGTGTGAAAAGTTTTAGAATCAACGTTTCCAACTGAAAATTGCCAATTCTGTTCACTCCTCTACTGTGTGATTACCTATTGTGGATCACCACACAGTCATGTAATACAAAAAGAAGGTATATTCACTCTGAATGATTTAAAGGACATGTCAAGAAGCCACGAAAAAAAGAAAAAAGATCAACCTAATATAAACATGAGCATGAGGAATTACACTGAAAAAATTTGATTACTAAGGCTGATCCAAAAAAAGTATTTTAAAAAGTGTATATATAGAACTGGACGGGTCTCAGTTAGGATGCATATTGCAGGAGGAGAAAAAAGCAACAACTGCTCTTTAGAAAAGAGAGTAGTCACATCTGAACAAACAGAGAGATCTCAAGGACAACATCCTTTGGATTGATCAAGGTCAAAAAAAGGAGAAGTTTGGTTGAAAAGTCAGTGTAAAGTCCATACCAACTGAACAGGCATGGTGGTGGGGGACTGATGATAAGGGCTTGCTTTGGAGCCGCAGTTCCTGGACACTGTCCAATTGTTTTTTTCAGTCTGATGGCTCAGGTTTGATAAAATTGATCATTCAAAAGGACAATGATCCCAGACAGCAGCACGTCCACAACAACTTGGCGTCACAACGTCCCAGTCCGAGTCAGGACAACCATAAAATGCCATGCTGAAATCTTCAGAGAGCCATAATGAGCAACGTTATATGGAAGAATAGACCTAAATTCCTCCACAGAAATGTTTTATACCAATCATGTCCCTCAGAAAAAAAGAAAAAAAAAACTGCCTACCACAAGCTGATGAGTCATGAGCTGGGCTAAGTTTATCACACACACAGACACACACAGCTTTTGCATTTTGCTTAGTTCATTGTTCAGTGAATAATAGCACGATTCAACCCCCTTTGTGTTGCTCATCTGAGGTGGCACTTAAGTTTAACTCGCAGGCAAGGATCAGATTATGTCTTCACACCTAAAACCCAAGAAAACAAGGAAAAGCCTCCGAACAATTAGCATTTTACACAGAGTTCCATCTCTCATTTAGATGCCACTCCGCTGCTCATCTCAACTGATGCTTATGTTACCGTGAGTCGTTTTAAGTATCTTTTATAACCAACTGTGTGTTTTTAAGTAAAGGAGGAGGAGGAGGGGGGGTCCTCACATTACCGTTCTTCACATTCCACCAGTCACTTACGCATGTGGCGTTTTCAGAATCCCGCTTCCGCATTTCAATGTGTGCACAACCCTCAAAGTGAATTCCTGTCATCCTTGCACTGTGCATGCTAGTATGTGCAGGGTAACAGGAGGTCGGCAAGCGATGCCTGCAGAGCGCCTGTCACCGAGACAAATCCCACTACATTTACGGTCCTTGGTGAACAGAGGGATTCAAGCTACTAATTACAGAGACACCCCCCCCCGCCCCCCTTTCCACTTTTTGCAGCTGGCACTCCTCTAAAGCACGGTTGTGCCGGGGGGGGGTGAGACACACCTTGAGGCTGACAGCGTGCGTTTGTGAGGTTAAGCGTGAAAAAGCAATAGCAGAAATCTCACTCTCGGAATTGCCTGTGGAAAACTAACACCTAAGACACCTGTGGACTCTGCCAGACTAGATAAACACTTAAATGATTCACATTTCCAATGACACTTTGCTTCGGCGCCGTACAGCTCCGGGGAGGTGGTGCCAATGAAGATTTGCCCATTTTCTTTCTCATTCAGTGAAGTCCCTGACAGCCGCGGACAAGGCAATGGTCTTTCAAAGGAAAGACGATAACCTTTGCTGCGAGGCGTGCAAGTTAAGTCAATCTAAATGCCTTTTCAATTTTGTAAAAATTAATGACAGCATTTCAGTCATACCCTTCAGCAATTAATGAGATTCTTCAGCTCCTGGAACCCTGTCAGCATGTTAATAATCTTACCTGAAGGTGTTTTGCATCCCAAATGCTATTTTCTGACTCCTGCCTAAAATAAAAGCTGATGACTGAGAATACTTGTGAGATATGAGGAACTAAACAAATAATTATAATTACTAATCCTCCGACGGCTCGAATAATAAGACTGAGGCTTTTGTTTCAAAGATGCGCAGAGGTGTTGGGATGGATGGCGAGAAATACCATGTCAGCAATCAAATCTAATGAGTCGACTGGCTGGCATCTTCATCGTCTCGACATCGCCACGCGCCGTGCTTGGAGGTAGAGTGTGTGCTCGCTGGGAGTTTTTGATTGCAGTTTTTTTTAAACAAAAGCGCCTCTACGCCGATAACCGCACCGCTGATGCACCGCAATGCAAATGTTACCAGACAGACAGACAGA
>CAJRST010012224.1:7751370-7761462 GCA_907169785.1 Menidia menidia | reverse complement strand
GTGTGTGTGTGTGTGTGTGTGTGTGTGTGTGTGTGTGTGTGTGTGTGCGCGCATGTGAAAAATGCTGCAAAATGGTGTGGTTGGTGTTGACAGAGTGGCTGCGTGCGGGTGAGGAGAGACAGCTGGCAGTGAGAGGGGGAGATAGGGGAGGCTTCTGCCTCAGTTGTTTGGCGGCAGCGCTGGCGTTTCACTTTGCTGGAGATACCACAGGAGGGACCAGAGTACCTCTTGCTCTGATGACACACTTTTCTCCCTGCACTCTGACTGACCTCCCGTTTTAACACACACACACACACAAACTCACAAAGACTATGGCAGACGAGCCCAGCTGTTCCCATCAAAGCACACACTGGAGTGCAAAAGGTCTCAGACGCTCCTATAGTCTGCAAATAAAGAGAATATATAGGGTAAAATCCCACAGCCCTAAAGGTTTGAGCACATGAAAGGCACTGGTATCGCATGCATGCAAAAAGCACACCTGCATACTCGGTTAATGCGCCACACAAACACACTGTTTGTTTCTGTATATAGAGCCACGATAGCTACAGTATCCGAGGGGTTGGAGGGAGTCTGATTTGGCCTGATTTACAGCTAGAACTGGTGTCCAAAAAGCCGTAATAAATGGCCACAGCTGTGGACCCCCTGCTTGCCTACTGGAGTGTGCACATTTCGTGTGCCGACACACAGTTGTGCGGTCCTCTGTAGGTCTGGGCCATTCTTCATCCCTTCATCAAGTGCAAAACCAACCACTGCACACTAGTGTGGAAATTTAAATGCTCTTTGCCATGTCGCTCCTCTTCCTTTTGTTCTCCTTCTTGCACATTTTCATCTCCATTTTTTTCCGGTCTTTTCCATCCATTGGACGAAGCGGTAAATGTAAGCTCGGCAGCTCCTCCAGAAACGGGCGTCGATGTTCAGGCTCAAGACACTGTGCTCAGCAAAAGCAGAGAAATCTGTTCTGAAGGGCTACTTCCAATTCACTCCATCCAGTTTGGGGAAAATGTGTCAGTGTAATACCTGAGACATTGATCGCATCAATCATTTTTACCGACTGCACTTGAAAAGATTCATGGCTGGGATTTGAACCAGACTCCTTACTGTTCCAACAAGAAGTGTGTTTCCCCCTGTGATTGTTTCTTTGTTCAAATGAAGGCCGTTTCTGGCAGGTTTTGCTAACCCATTCAGACCAGATGCAGAATATTCAGATGCTAATAAGAAATAGTGATGCTAATGACAAATCCTTAATTTATTTAACATGTTCAAAGATGTGCCTACCGATAATGGCAGAAATACAATACCGGCGAGAAAACGAAAAACAAAACTCACACGTACAAATTTGGAGAGAAAATGGCAAAAAGTCTGCTGATCAAAATAGGCATATGGATAATTTTTTTGCATCATTAGATGCAACCCATACCAGCATTCATAAAGTAACCTCCCTAAACGGGGATCACATGAACACTGCCACATCACGGGAAACGCAATTCTCAATCCTTTCACTACAGCAGGCATAAAGGCCTCAGAAGGAGAAGGAAATGTGGGCGGATGGCTTAACTCCCCGCGGCTGCTTTAAACCAGCAGCTTTGTGAGACAGAGACAAAAACTTCCCAACTGATTTTTTTCCTGCTTTACTAAAAACGTCCTTGTGACCGTCACGCTGAGCTAAGGCCACAAAACCCCCTTTCAAAGGTAAACATAGTCCCTGGTCAGCGTTATGGACAACCACTGGCTTAGTTTGCGTTACAAACTCATCCAGAGTTAATTGACCTCTTGAATGTGCTGGATGAAATTTCTGACAGTTCGCATGCAGTCGCTTTTATGACCCGCAGAGGTCGCGTGTAATCTGTGAGGGTAAATATTGGCTGAAGCCACCCGAATCAACAAAAGACCCATGGGCACATTTTGGGTGAGAGGGTCATGACATGGCATATGGGAGGTCCCATTAGTGGCAGTTTCTGTTTGGACAACAACTGATAATGCCTTTCCAAATCACAGGGGAGCTTTTAACCACGACCCTCTGAGACCAATGGAGCCAATGGAGATTAAGGAGTAAGAAATATCATTAGGCCTGAGTGACTTTGATGAAATTGCTATTACCATATGAAAAGCATCCGATGTATTAACTTCATTCAGATTATTAACAAGTGACAGATTACAGACAATGTGAAAATGCTCATTTTTCACCCTTTCATTCATTCATTCATTGTCAATACCGCTTATTCCAAGTACAGTCGTGGGGGAGCTGGAGGTGGAACTCAGCTGACATTGAGCCAGAAGTAGGGTGCACCATCACTGGGTCATACATAGGCTGAAAGACACACACTCATTCCTAAAGTCAATTCAGAGTCACCAGTTAATTTAACGTTTATGTTTTTGGATGGTGGGAGGAAGCAGGATTACCCAAAGACAACCCATCCATTGACAGGGAGACAGGATCCGCACAGAAAGGCCATCTGGGATTCTAACCAGGAACCTTCTCGACGTGACGGTGCTTACACCCACACCACTGTGCCGCCCCTTGACACAAATCAAATTTGTACCAACTCTCTCTGAAATCTATCTATTTTTTTTTCCATTTGATTATTTTTGCTGTCAGCCAGCTTTGTGGTAAAAAAAAATTATAATAAAACAAATTCTTACAAGTGTCATTTAAAAAATCCCTGGCAGGACAAACTGCAATGGATGTGGAGAATGCAAAGAAAATAATAGATGCACATGCTTCAAAAGTCAGAGGAAATTAAACAAATAAACAAAAGTTGTCTGTTAAGCAAATCCATCCACATCAGCACTTTTGAAATTGGTTTTTATCTCTAAAGTTGTTAATACACACTTGGAAGAGAGGGCACACTGAATTTATTAATATATGCATTGAACAAACTACCATCAAACCACAGAGAACCCACCCCCCCCCCAAATGGGAAAATGCACTTAACAAAGCAGAGGATGACAACATAAATACGAAGAATGAAACCTTCTCCTTGCTTGTTCCGTCATATCAATTTTAGTGGACTTCACTTAATATCGGCATTTCCACAGAGGGCTCCGTTCTGTTGAGATCCAACTCATGGCCACAGCTAAAAAGGTCAACCTCTGTGCCTCGGTGGAATCTAATTACCATGTATTAAATGCATCGACCTCTACTCATTTGCATCCACCTCTGGTCTTCCCCTGCCGTTCTTTTGTTAAAAGATGATACGGGCATGTGTGTCTCAAATTAAAGTTTTCTTAAGCTTTTAAGAGAATCACCACTCAAGTTATTCGTGTTTTCTCACCCTAGTTGATGTGCTACAACATTTGTTTTGAGACAGCGGTGGCTGTTTGCACAACACAGAAAGTCTGTTTTCAACATTTCTTTATTTTGCTGCCTTCATTTAGGATTAAAAAAAACATTATTTAGCAGAGGTGAGAGCTCAGTAGGCAACGATACACAAATTGACCTGAGAAAAAAAAAAGTGTTTCGGTCAGCCTCCATGACCCCAATGCCTCTAAGGGCTATGTAGCAGCATCAATAAATGGTGTTGTGCATAAAAGGTTTAGTCTCTACAAGTTAAGCGCACACTTGCTGTCCTAGTTTTCGAGGCACGTGGCGTCTTGGGAAACCTGTCACATCTCTAAAGTGTCCTTTATCTCGCAAGTAATCCCACACCGACTTATGATCTTGAGACCATGGCTCTGTAGGGGCCATATCATCTGTTGCACAGCTCATTCTTGTCAATAGGGATAATCATTTATTTCTTGAGCGTTTGGCGTAGCCATGCTGAAAAATAGATGCATCTCCCCGATCCGACACCTTCCCTTCCTTCATTATGTAATGGATGCGAATGGAACTCGGTGTTGTCAACGTCTTGCTGAAGCAAATTAAATGCGATTATCCATCCTCGGTCTTACCAGCTCGGTGTGAAAGCAACGTGTGGCTAAATTTAAAATAGTTTCTCACACTGTGCGAGTCAGCACTGTGCGCACCAACGTTGTCAGTCAACATAATGAACACACTCATAATAGCGTCGCTAACTTGTCACCAAACTGCAACAGACACCTCAGCATTTATGCCGCTGCCAGTCCCTCCCTCTTTCCCTGCAATACAAGCCAGTGATATGAGATCAGAAGATGATGGCAAATCAGAGTTATTTAAAGGCCTGCTCCTTCGCTGTACCGCGAGTTTGCGAACGACAGACTGGGTGCAAAGTGGAGACGCATCTTGAGCTAACAATAATAAAAACCAATGGCTAAAACACAGCGGCTCCTTCAGTGAACTGTGCCCGATGCAGACAAAGGCTGAGGCTTGGTGTGGGGAGGAGCTTTGGGGATGAGTAGGGAGCAGGAGGAGAGGTTAGCTTGGAAAATAAGCGCACGTTCACACAGCACATCACATAGCCAAGAGCCATCTTCAGGGCAATAATGCAATAACGAGGAAATTCAATCAGCGGTGCAGGCAGTGAGTGGACGACATGATGCTGAACCCATCTGATATGAGAGAGGAGATTTTCAGTGCACTCTTCCTCCTATTTATTGCTTTGAACGAAAACACCGGCTTTGGGACAGCATGTCTGGCAAGCAGAATAAAATAAAATAAAAAACTTTAAAAAAGCCAGGAAACTGGAGTGAATCTGAATGTAAAAGTATTGATTGCTGCACGACAAACAGCTCTGCAGAGGCCACTTGAGCCACTCAGTGTCACTTATTGTTCACGGGCTGAATGCGGGCTTTGAGCAACATCCCGAGCTGGGCAGTGGACGCCAGTAAAGCCGAGTAGGAACTGGCTGGTAGCAGCCCCCAATCCCCCCCCCCTCAAAATCCCCCAATGAGCACCAGCCAAATGAAACGGCACTCGCTGCTTTGCGTGTCACCAAAAAGCAATAAGCAGGAGAGTTACAACGGTTAGAGTAATACCTGTTCATTTGGTCAGTGCAGCTTCGAACAAAAAATAAAAGTAGTAAAAAAATAAAAACAAGACAGTCAGTCATTTGCAAATGAGTGCAGCGTAAAAGTTAGAGGAGCATATTGGATTTCCCAGCACCACAGAGCAGAGGTCTGGGTGACACACAAATGCATATTTGAGTGTAATTGAGAGGGACATACGAGCCTGGTGTCAGTTTTGATTTAATGGAATATTTTTTCCTAGGATATGAAAGCCCGCTGTTCTTGTTTCTTTCTTAAAATCAAAGGATGTAATTCTTGGGTCGAGGAAGCCTAATTGGAAAAACGCACAGTAGGTGTTGGGCTCCACTAACGTGCAGGATACCCTCAGGCTACTTAACTTCTCTCTCTTTCTTTTTTTTTCCTAACCTTTCTTGTCATGGTCATTTCTCTAAATGACAGTGAAAAATTATCAAGGCCTGTCGATTGACATTACCTCTAGTTATGGAACTCTTATCAGCTTTTTGCAGTTATAGTCTGCCTCTCCAGTTTATTCCTGGAGAACCCTTATTTCCACTGCTCGGATGAACCTGTGCAACACACTGACATTTAAAAGCTGCAGATCTTTACATTGCTTTGCTGTGCTCATTATATTCCACCGGTTCGCACACGTAAGCACAAAAAAACCCCTTAAAACCCGAAAAAATGCTGCCATTTTTCTTTCTCCTGTGTTAAGCCACAAAGGGATTCTTGTGTTAATTAGAACTGTTACAGTGGCTGAGCCGGGGCTGGACGGCCACTTTTGTGGCGCCTAGTAGGCCACAGAAGCGGCAAATAAAAGGAGGGAACAACTTTCTTATGTGCCACACAAAGAGAGGATCTAATGAAGGGTGTTTCGGTTTATGAATATGTCTCAGCCACAGAGCGAGTGAGACGAAAGGCCCGAGGGAGCGGCAGATGGAAAAACTGCAGGTCCAACTACAAACACAGGAAAAGTGCACGTGCCGTGCGCAGGCACCAGTCCACGCAGAATCCATACTGTGCAGTAAGACCCAGAATGGGAAACCCTCCATCTTCACCTCCACCGTCCCTTGTATTTGGCTGCAGCACGGCTCAGGAGAGATCGCTGAGTGGAAAATGCAACCGGCCAAAGAGTGCTGATGATTCACCACGGCCTAGGAAAAGACTACGGCACGTCAGCTTTACACAGGTTGGGTCCACTGAGTGGTAAGAACAGAGCGGACACTTGAAAAGTTGCAACGTATCCACGGCATCAACATTTTGGGATTTTTTTTTTTAATTTGGTGCACCCTCCCTGTGGTTTTCCAGATCAGTAAACTACTAAAAGAACAGCTCGGTAAAGCCACGGTCACCTTTAACTGATCTGTGAGGCCATTTGCAAACAGACTGCTTCGTAATGTTGTCATTTTTTGTCCTCTTCCTAAAAGGAGAGAGCGTTTTAAAGCGTTTGTTATGGCAATATATTGACTTGAAGAACCTGAAAACAGAAACTGGCTCCGTCTGAGGGATGACTTCAGAGCCCTGAGGCTGACTGTCAAAAAGAATGACACGCAAGTTGTTCAGCAACTGTGATTACACAACGAGGTGTGTTCAATCAGAGGCTTCCTCAACCACACTGCAATGAGGACTGATTGAGGAGGCTGGCCTGGCACAGAGCAATCTTATTTAAACCCTGTAATGATGCCATTGTATTCATAAGGGGTGGCTACAGCTTCCCTTTGTTTATTCCATTTTATTCAAATTATCATTCGCCATTATATAAGGCAGCAAAATGATTTCCATTTGAGGATTAACAAAACATTACTCTGTTCCATCCTAATGCAGAGGGGATTATCCCAGCCATAACTCGCATTCAATTGTTTTAATATCGATTTGCAGAAAGTACTAAATTAATCTTTTCTCTCGTTAGCTTTTTTTCCCCCTCTGTTGCGGTGACTTCTGCGTCTGCTCGAAAGTCCTCCGAATTGTAAACATGCACGGCGATGAGAATCAGAGATCAGAGACTGTCGGAAATATCTTTCAAAACAGTTAAACTTATCCAAATTCATCTCTGCTTTTCAAAACATTACACTTACGATTAACACTTACTCCCACTGAAATCACACCTGTCGACAAGTTCTGAAACGACAAAATACAAATAACTGAAGTTTTGAACAATTTAGTTATTAAGCTGCCAAATATATTGACAACCTATAACAAAACAACATGTTTTACAATATGGTTAATTTCCTTTTTTTATTTTCCTATAACTATCTAATTGGATTTTAGGAGTGTTGAGTACTGCCAAATCCAATAGAAGTCAGACAAACATCAGCTTTATAACGGAAAAGAACTACTTTAGTTGTTCAAGGAACGAAAAAAAAATCCAAAGTACCTTTAGAAGAGCTTTATGATTTAGCAAGGTTCTGTGAATAGAATTGCATTACGTTTTTCACTGGTTTTCACTAACAGACAGCACGCCCTGCTGAACGCTCCCTCACAAACAGAAACGCTGTTAGTGATGCACGCGTCCTTTAAAAAAATGGCTCTTGTGCTGTTACATCGCATCAAAAATGGATGAGACTCGGGGTCTCTGGGAGTTGGTTTTGTTTCAGAGCGCCATTCAATGCCCACTTTAAAGTGGAAAATAGTCTAAATCAACACGGGGCAATAGGAGACATCTAAGTGTTGCGCAATGTTCCGTTTTCCCCAAAGTTTGAGAGAAAACAAGCAGTAAAGAGCCAGCCGTCAGCATGAGCCATCAGCTGTGTTCTGTCCATTCACTGGGGTATGGTGTTCATTGTCTTACCAGGAACAAAACACACACTTGAGCAGGAGGAGGCATTTTTTTCTGGGCCTGTGGCTTGAAAATGGTCATTAAATAGTCATGGGTCCCTGTGCTGAGCTGAGCTGTGCCTGGCTAGACTGCCTCAGACTCGGTGCTCTTCACCACTGGGGTCAGGTAGAGTGCGAGGATGCTCCTCGGTTACGGCACCGGTTCACCGTCACAACATGCCAGCCTGAGTGCACACCTCCCCCCAAAAACACACACAGAGAAGCCCACACGATCACACATGCACGTCAACCTTACTATAACCCCCCCCCGGCACGTCTGAGTTTCAGTGGGGTCATCTCACGGTCACTGAGTGGTTTGACACATCGTAGAGACACAAGATGTGTACCCCTCTTCTTTCATCCCTTTCCTTGAAAGCCTGCCTTTTTTTTGCATTTCTTTTTTAAATATTGGTTCATATGTTCCTTTGACTAGGAATATGGGCTGCTTATCTGCGAGTCCCCAACAAATGCATATAAAATGAAGTTAGCAGTCTTTGAGGCCTCACCAAGCTGCCATACGAGTAACAACGGAGGAGGACTCTGGCTCCAGGGATGGGCTTTGGATTTTTAGGTCTCTGCTCACCTGTTTTTTGGTTTGTTTATATTTTGGCGTTTTTTTGCATGGTTTACTTACAGCATATCTAAAAATACTGACAGCAAATCCACAAGGTGTGGATGGAGAGACCTCATTTCTTTCTGAAGCCAATCAAAACAACTGTTTCGCACCTATTTTGGATCTGCGGTTCATTTTAGGGAAACAGGAAAAGGCAGCATGCAGCCGGCAAGTTGGCTTAGACTAATCACTATCCCCCAACCCCTCCCTCCCCCTCGCCCCAAAAAAAGAAAAAAGAAAAGGAAAATATTTTTAAAATAAAAAATAAAAAAATCACTCCATCGTCTATCTTCTGAACCACTGCGAGTAAAAGTAAAAGCAGCCAGATGTGATTGGGACAATTTATGAGGGATAAAAAAAGGTTGGACAACACAAATGTTGACGAAGAAAGCAGAGTCGACAGCAAAATTCAAACGATCGGGCACGCATTTGACTTACTAAGAATTTTGACATTGAGAATGAGAGAAAAAAAAATATCTGCACGAATTAGTCAGACCTTGGTATCAAATATCATCAGAACTGCCTGTGTAGGGCTTTGTCAGGCTTGCTCATATCAGTCCTCTTTCAGCCAGAGCTACGGAACTGACGTATGGAGCACAGTGCCAGTAATTGTTCATACGAGAGACAATTACCCAACTTCAAGTGTGCATGTTGACCCTGAAGAGAGACACCATGCTCAAAGATACTCAGAATGGTGCGGAAATCCGCAACCTGTTTTTCATTATGCTTGTTCGTAGATATGTTCTTTTGTTTTTTTGTGTGTGTGTGCAATAATTAAGTTCCTTCCATTGCGCCGGAGCGTTTCTCCGCGGTAAATGGACCTTCCAAGAAGAGAGCTGGAGCCCTGAAGGCAAGCGTCTTACACAATCAACATGCTCAACTAGCAGGGACTGAATCAGTGGAGTGATGAATGACTTTCAACACACTGTGGACTCAGCAAATGTTAAATATTCTCATTAGCTGGTTGGAAGCTCTCACACGTACTCCGGCAGCACTACCGCCTTTAACGGCCTGAGCCCCGAGGCAGCTGAACTTAAATCCCCCGCCCCAAACACACGCTGCTGCTGCTTTCCCCTGCCTTCATCGCCCTTCTTCTCTTTCTGTCTCGATCCATCACTTGTGGGGGCTGCGGGCGCTGCATCGACTGGCAATTTTGGCATGGGAGCCGTGGTGCATGTCTCTGTCGGGGCAGAAGTAGCAGCAGTGGGGTACTGGATACCGACAGGACACCTGATCCGTTGCAACCTGTGCTCCCTTTTGGGAAGGCCGATCCGATTTGTTAGCACGGGATTCAAGATTAACAGAACCAGCTGTCCTTACAAAACGCCGTGGCTCGACTTCTGCTCTATCTTTGACTCCTGCTGCGTCAACTACCGCTTGAAGTAAAGGATCACGTCCGTCGGCCCCGGTGCCGAAAGCAAATGGCGGCGGCCCGCGCGATTGGCCCTTTGTTTTCAATTTGGCTTTAATTTGCATGTAGGTTTGGCTCCACCGTGCCAGGCGGCCAACGACAGGTCTGTTGAGGAGTAGAGTTTAAAAGGAAAAAGGTTAAAAGGAGAAGAAAAGACAGCTCTGGGCAGAGGCGGCTTTCGGCCATCCATCTTTGGTTTCAGGATTCAGAGAGTGTCGACATGTGCGGGTCCCCCGGCAAATGCCTTTGGGCCGTAACCATGGATACCCAGACAAACCAAGAGCCGTCACTCAAGCAGTACCAGCGAGACCGAGTCACGGGAGATTGGAAAACAGGATAGCAAGACTCCGGGGGTGTGTGCATGTTCCTACACCTG
>CAJRST010012224.1:7663655-7750970 GCA_907169785.1 Menidia menidia | reverse complement strand
GTTTTGTTTTGATTTTTTGGCATGACCCACTGTTCCTCTCAGACGAATGAGGAGTCGTGTGAAGTGGGCACACAGAGACGCAGCAAAAACAAAAGAAGAAAAAAACTCAAACAACAACAACAACATTGATCCGAGACTGACTGATAACGATCATTAGCAAAGCGAGCACCAATAATAATGACTAAAGGCTGAGGGATGTTTCCCCTTTGGAAATGAACATTTTAATTCAGAAGATGCCCCCCTACCACCAGAGTTAATTAGATACACCAAAACTTTTCCAAGGTCTCTTGCACAGCCTCATTACAGATCTTCACTGGAAACAAAACATTAAGAAAAAACACTAAAAACAAAAGATATCTCTATGAAAACAGCAGAGAAGAAAGAACAAATGTACCCTACTATGCCTGTGCATTGATGAATCATCTACAGCAGAAGAATAACAAATAAATTATTCAAATCTCTACCTTGGTGAATTAAGAGGAGGGCGAATGGGGGGGGGGTGTCTTTGTTCTCCGGCATTGATTTCTCCTAGTGGCAAAGAGTGGCCTGAAGGTTAGACACACACCCACTATGTAGATAAATTACTCCTGAGCTCTGGAGTTTGATCCAAATGAAGCAATGATGTAGCTCACTGGCCCGAGCCTACAGTGAGGGGAAGGTGTGCGCCGGTTAAAAGTGTTCGAGGTGAGTCAAAGTGAGTGTGCGCGAACAGAATGCACAAAAATGATCCTACAACTGTGGCAAGCGTGGAAATAAATACTTTTTTTTTTTTGTTAAAGGATTACCACATTGAAGCTGTAGGGGGGTATAAATGCCTGAAGGGACTCAATTTAGTTTGAAAATACTCAGATTCCCTTCAACAACTGCAAAAACTAACCAGATTAAGTAATCTGAAAATGATCAATTGACAGTAAAAAAAAAAATGTTAAAAAAAAAATCTAATCCGCAAGTTAGCATTTCACAGAGGAGATGAAGAGATTCATTAAATAGACAGATATCCAAGTTCCCATATTTTCTCTAACATAACTTTGGACAGTCTGTCTTTGAACCAGCCTTAGTGCAAAAACTAAGACGTTTAAATTATTCTATTTGGGAAAAATAAGTTGTTACACAGCTCCAATTAGCTTGGAAATGTGATAAATGATAAGATGTTTATTGGATGTCTTGACAAGTCATGTTGTAGTGCCAAGTCAACGCTTGAAACAAGGATACAACATTTCTTGTGTTGGCTGATCTGGCATATTGCATGGGAGTCTCTTTCACATTTCCTGAACAAAATCTTATGGAGGAGAGCATTCAAATTAATCAGGCAGCGATTTAAACGTGGAGCTCATAAGTCAAATCTGGTTGTGCCATTATTCAGCTGGTTAAAAAAGCATGCGAGGCTGAGGCTCGGAATGTGTGAAGGAAGAGGTTCTCACATTCTTTTCCATAAGAGCGCAGAGTGACGGTGGCAGATACGTCCCGTGGCAGATTATTCTTAAAAAAACTCATTTTATAAATGCAGCTTAAGTTCCCTGACTGGGACATCGCTGTCCACATTTCACGAGCGCTGTCCTGAGAGCAGTGTGACAAAAGAGTGTGTGTCCGATTAAAACACAGGCTCATGTTCCAATAAATGTTCTCTGGAACATCTTTTTCACTCGAGTGAACTCAAGCCCCTTACCAACGTAAACCCAATAATACAATCTTTTTTATTTTAATGGGTTTAAGATAGCCTAGACTGATCTGATCTAATATCTATTATCGATTAACAATGACTGCCTGAATTGGTAGGATGTGGTCTAAATGCTCTGTAATAGACCAGTCCATGGTAAAGGACGTAGTTATCCTGGTCCAAGTATGCATCTTCTTCACATACATCAGGAAGTGGTCTTTGTTTCTGTGTACGTGGGTGTCTGCTTTACGCTTTCTGCTCTGATCCAACACTTACATTATATAAATGTACCCGTCTGCCTGCATGTTCATGAGTACATCCCCCATCCCCCCAGCCCACCCCACCACCACCTCATTCAATTCAATGCCCAGCGGTGCTCCTGAATGCGCAGCGCAGCAAAATTGGCCTGAGAGGTTTGGGAACATTTCCCCCCTTACAAACGGAGGCAAATCAATAACGTCTCGGTTGAGGGAGCTGCTCCCCATGTGAAGGTGTGCTGACTCAGCAGCGCCAGGAGCTGAACGGGAAGGGGGTGGGGGGGATGAAAATGATTGCTTTACAAGCGGTAAAATGCGCGGCAGCATTAGGAACTCTCGCCGGACACAGGGCTACACGCCTTCTCTATAGTCTAGTGTAGTGGCGTGCACGTCCATGATGCCGGCACCCTGTAAACTAACCTGCTTTCTCCAGTGCTCTTTTTTGGCTTCTCGTTTTCATATTCACACTTTGCTCTTTGTCAGCCTTAATCAATGCAAGGGGGCTTTGAAAGCTCCGATTTGGACTTCACCCAGTCGACCACAGCTCCACACTATAGCGTCACGGAGCCTGAAACAGGAGGGAAAGTCCTTCTGTTTAGTCTCTATGGTGTCAGCAGCCATCACCGTGTTGATTAAACGTGGGAGGTTGCTAATTACAGGGCGTTCAGGCAGGAGGATGCGCAAAGAGAGGGTGGACGTGGCGGGGTGCAAAGACGTCCTTCAGACTCAGCGGGAGACCTCCAGTAGCGGCAGTTGTTGGCACTGAGGAGGAGAACAGGGCATTATCTCTCGGTAGAAGTCCCAGTGGGCTGAACCGTCTCTTGGCATCACCCAGAGATCTATGGCTTTTTCTTGTTCTCAATCTGAATCATTCAGCCCACCAGTTCAGGCTGTAATGTGAAAACAAACAGAGCGGGTACCTCTGTACATTCCTCATATCCACTTATACGTGTTGGATATATTTATACGCTTCTCTGCATGAAACGAGCATTAGCTCCACACTGATTTTATATCCTGAAGGGAGCCAGTGGTTCATCATTTTCTCTGTTCACTACAAAAAACATCCTGCAGAGATCTGACTCAGATCGGATGTCCACGGCTGCTAACTTTCAGTGCTCCTTTCCAGAGCTGCCCCTGCTGTATGCCCATGCCACTGGGAGGGGGGGCCACTTTGTGGTCATGTGGTCCAGGATGCACCACATCTAACATTTCAAAGCTTTAGCGGAAATACAAAAGCTTTGCAATTCCTTTAAAAATAATTAACTAACAGTGAGCTCAGTGAAGTTTGTTTTTTTAAGCCTTTAAATCAGTCATTTCTACATTAAAAAAGAGGGAAAAAAGCCTGTGCCGAATTCTCTGATTACTAAAATCTCAGTTCTTTGAAGGTCATTGAATAAAACGCACAATCGTAGTTCAGGGCACTGCCAAAGCGTTTACAATTACTGCTGATGAGGGCAGAGGAGATCTGTGTTTGGAAGCTGTCAGCATCATCAGCAGGGAGTAGTGAAAAAAAAAGAAAAAGATGGCGATTGAGTTTAGAGAAACAGCTATGTTTAGCAGCCAGATATCCGAGGAAGCAGGTAAGGAGAGCGACAGCTTAAGGCTTGCAATCCTAAGGATTGAAGAAAACCTGCAGAAAGTTGGCACTCAGATTTTAGACTAATGGGATAATGGAGCGGAGAAGAGAAATCGATGAGTGAAACGGCGTCCCAAGGCAGAGCAGAGATATAGAAATAAATTAAGGTGTAGTGCGCAATGAGGAAAATCGTAATTAAGACAGATACTTCAGGTGATGACATTTTCAGAACTGAAAGAGTACCGACTTCAAAGAAAAGTTGGGATTCTGAGAAAGGGTTTTCAAATGTGGAGCGTTTACGATGCAAAGCCACTCGCCGTGTGTAGTGTGACGGAGGAAACCCCTGGTATGAGTTCATGGTTTCCTCCTGCAGGGCCGGCGGGTTAATGCACAGCACGGCTCGCACCGATCTGGGACGGCAAGAGACGGCCGTGGCTTCGGGCTTCCACACGAGCGCTCGCCGGATGGCAGGAGGTGTCATTTTGTCGACTAACGCGGCATGAGGAACAGCAAAAATTTAAAGAGGTACGCTCCTTGTGACAAGCTGAATGCAGCGACGCCTCCGTGTCCGTCATCTGAATCAAATGCTGTGCGACACCGAGCATTGTGAGATGTCAGGAAATAATAGTCCACCATTTAGATGCTGGTTAAAGGCGGTGCACCGTGCTGCAGGGTGATGGACAGAAAAGAAACCAAGCCGTGAATGCGACGGTGTGAAAAATCTATGTACATAACGTGGGTGAGACATAAATAAAAAAACATTTTTAAAAAAGCACACCTCATATACTAGCAGCTCTGAATAAAGCATGAGCCCTGTATTGGTGGCTTTTCGCTCCATTCTGAGGTGATAAAATCATGAAGCTTGGCAACAGACAGCTGTTGACAGTGTAAGAAAAGTCGGTGCGCGTAGCCTTTATAGCAGCTGCCTATTCTGGTGAGGCCTGGATGAGCCGACCGAGGTGAATACATAGCTCTCACTCGGTGAATGTCACAAATGCCATTTCACACCGCTGAATGTCACAAAGACTGTTGGGGTGCCTGCTAACACTACAGAGCTTTGTGATGTCTCTATTCCCACTGTTAACATTCTGCATCTATGCGTTTTGAATACCAAACAACAAAAAAGGAAAGGAAAAAAAAATACAACAAAAAGGAATCACAGTCCAAATATTGAGGAGTAAGTTAGAGGGACTGAAGGCCATGCTGAGTATTTCCAGAACATAAAACCACCGCACTGATTCATGACATGCGAGAAAAAGGCTGCTATGATTTTTCCCTTTTTCCCCAAACCGAGGGCGAATGCCATGCGCCGGTACGATTTTACTCTGCAGCTGTAAACAAACCGACATTATGGGACCGGCTTATGCGTGCGGGGGGGGTGTTTTTGATGGTGGAGGGGCAGACACTCTCAATGAGCGACCCCCATCAGCTGGCAGAGCCACACACCCCAGGGAGCAGACCTGAAGCAAACAAACAAAAAGAAAAAGAAAAAGAGGAAAGACGGAACACAACAGAACAAACTGAAGCACATTCTTCTAACACACTGGCTTCCTCTGTGAGGCTCATTGTTTGCAGCACAGTCATCGGGGGCGCACGCCGCTGCTGATTACTCCCCACATCTTGTGATATGAATGCCAAGGTCATTCTCCTCCGGCTATCCATACCTCCTATTCAGGCATCAGTCATTCCTCCAATACATTGTCCCCCTTTCCCTTTTTTTAAATTTTCTTTCCAGAGAGCTGGAGGCACATTACTGCTGTCTCATTTTATTGCAACATTGAACCATTTGTATGGAAAATATTTGGGACCTGAACGAGTTAACCATGTCCCGGGTAAGCTCAGAATTGTTGGTGTAGACTCCAAAATGATAGCTTTTCTTCTCCCCGTACTAAAATATTTCATTTTATAATGGTTCTAATTGAAACCGTTACCCATGTAAACTGGAGATTTGGGCTGAGTTTGCACCGTAACAGCAACGGAGGACCTCAATATCATTATTAGTCTTATAAAAGTGCTTTGAGGGGTTGTTGTTTCTTATGACAGCTCCACAATATGAGGAAGTACATAAAAAAAGAACACTTTGACGGACTGCGGTGCTTAAGACACCCCACAATCAATATAAACAATAATTAATCTTTCAGATCAGTTGAAAATTTAACAACAGAGACAACTGACTTCTTCATGTGGCTTTTTTTTTTTATTCATATGCCCATTTGGCAACTGTCTTAAAGACAGACTTTCTGTTATCTTTATGATAAACTTATCAATCCTCCCCGCTTGCCGAGTAAAATCATGCTTATCTTCTTGCTTTGTGTGTCTGTCAAGCAGAATAACACGGCAATAGCTTCCAAAATGAAAAAGGGGGCCCTGTGCCAACCTGCTTGCACAACAAAGGACAAACAATCTCCAGTAATAGCTTGCCATCAAACACAGCACAATGCCTCAAAATGCGGGACAGAGGGAGGGTATGGCAACGCTTATTGCAAACCAGTCAAGGACGTTTGAGCCATCCATCTCCCAAGAAATCTCACAGCTAATCACAGAGGAGGGCGATGGCTGGTGGGGATGGTGAGGTGTTCCCGGCCAGCCTCAGATCACTGGAGTCAGACGTGACACACTGTGAACAATTAGGTGGAAGAAGACTGGGCTGCCTGTGACCTTTTGAGGGTAAAAGGTTGGGGGGGAAGTTTATTGATTTCAGTCAGTTTATCTGTATCTTGACAGCAGCGGCCCGCGCAGATTACATGAGCAACATTTTCATCTGTCGAGAGCCACACCGGAGACAAGAAGAGCATGATGTAAACACGGACACACAAATCCACATCCGACCATCAGTCCATCTGGACAGTGCAAAAGGTGGGTTGAAGCAACTCAGCAGTTCCTCAAGGCCAGATAACCAAGAGCCATTTGCCTGCAACATATACAGCCAATAACGCATAGATTGCATTGTAATTGTAATTTGTCCTTTGGCCGATGCGCATCACATTTCTAGGCAATGCTAAAACTTACAAATAAAATATCTAATATTGATTCAACAGTTTTCAGTGAACCAATGCATAATTCATCAGTTCATTGTGGATGTGGAAGAATACTGGGGGTCAAGATAAAAAAAACAAAAACAGGTATATTTGGAGAGTAAAACTTAAAACTGCACTTTTCTGCTGAGATTATGAGGGACGCAAAAGGCAATCATGGTTTATCTGCCTGCACTTCATAAAAGGTCGAGAGAAGGTCTGAAGTGACTTCACGGGAAAATCAAGAGCCTGATGTGATTAAAAGACAAGAGAAGAAAAGGAGTTCAGCATCCCATCTGGAGCAGCGTCGCCTCCTCAGTCTTTCAGTGGAAACAGGATTCGGGGCCAGCGAGTGTTTCCCCCACCACACAGGCACGCCACGTCTTTCTCAACAGAACAGAGAGCATCATGCACACAGTAACATACACACACTCAGCCCAGCCCACTACAGCCCATATCAGAGCAGAAACACCACGTCATCGTCTTGGATCAGCAGTCAGGGGCAGTTTCTCTAAGAGTTGTTTAGGACACAGGGGCACAGTATTGCTCTAATGAACAATGCTGGATGTACATGTTCGGCCACTGACCGCTGCTTCCAACACCATACAGCAGTGATTTATAGACACTGGCTAATCTTATCAGGGACTACCTGGTCACAGCAGTAATAAACTGAAATCGTCTTGTGAATCTCATATCAAATCCCAACCATGGGAAAACTAAAGCAACGCGGCTGTTCGAGCCGGAATGGACAAGTCCAGTGTTGTTGTGGGGACAAGCAATAAAGTGATGGTGCTAATTGATTACATAATTAACATTTTAGTCAAACCAGTAGGCATTATTAAAAGAGCCTGGCTTTTTATCTCTTCCACATCATAAATGCTAGGTCAAACAGCTTCTAACAATATATTAAGAATAGTGGCCATTCATTTCCATTCAAGTTCAAAACACAGAAATTTAATATCTGGGTTCTTGAACCCTTTATTAATCTTTTTTTTTTTAAGCAGGGGCCTGGAACCAAAGTAAACCTAAAGATTGTTTGAATGGCCAAAGAGAGAATTAGATGGACTATTTGAGGAAGTTGCTTGTCCTTCCTTGACTCCAGTGAGAGGAGGTATTAAAGTTTCCTGTCAAAGATCTAATAAAAATTACTGGCTACTTTAATTAGCCCAGACATGGAGTATTACTTAAGGCACATCCATCTGACATGGCTTCATTGGAAAAAAGCAGCTACCCTGTAGCTCATTTATTGAAAATGACATTCAGTTAAGGTCCATGTCTGGGCCATGGGGAACGGTGGATTGGAAAATTTGGGGTCACAGCATAAACTTAACAGTATTTTTATTTTACAGGCAGAGCAACTGGGATAAAAAGGTATTCGTTTAGAAAACCAACACCCTTTCTTATCCCCCGTTATGCCAACATTGACATTAGTGTGTTTGCATGCTTATGGTTAGCAAACAAATGTTCATCATGCTAGCCAGACTAGCGTTGTATGTTAGCATGTGCATTTCAGACATTTGCTTTTATACTTTAATTTAGGGGAGGATACAGGTCAGTCAGGCCCATGTTGAGTTCAGTTTTGTGAAATAGAAAAACTTCAGTTTAGAAAATCTGTTTCTGGACAAACAGAGGAGCAAAGCCTCCAAAGGCCAATTTAAAAGTTTGTCCTAACCTTTGCTAGATGAGCATACTTCCAGTCGTAGTTACATCAAATCACTTCAAAGCCGGCAGATTCGTTTTTACAAAAACAGTCATTTTACTTTGCAGAACACAGGAGGTCCTAGCCTACTGCTGCCTCAATCGAAAAGCAAAAAAATGCCTTAAAAAAAACACCCAAGTCAGACCACCGTCTAGCAACTCCTGTGTAGTGGGAGGTAAAATCATTGTTATTATCAAAAGAAGTCTGGGGGCATTAAAGAACACAGGTAGCTCCTGTCAGAAACACAGTATCAGAATTTTTTTCTCGCTATACTCACAGGTCCATGGTCTGAGAAATAGGAAATGGTTGAAGCACGTGTGCAGTGCTTTTCCAGTCAAACTGACCACTCAAAGCCTTTACTCCACTTGTCATTCGCCAGCTCGTCTACAGGTTCTCACAAGGGTCAAAACTACTTTGTTAATCTTACATCCACATTACTCCTTAAGTGTCCCTTAACAAATCACATCCTATATGCATCAACAAAATGTGAATCAAAACGTCTGAGACGTGCACACACACACACACATAACATCCTCCTACTGAGACCCCCCCAAAAGCAAAGCGTCCTTTCTAATGGTTATTTCTGGGTGTTGCTAGTTAGGCCACTTATTCAGCGTGAAATAACATTTTATGCATTGATGTGCAATATTTTGTAGGGGTTTACACACATGAGAAGTACTACTAATAAAATAAAAACTCTGAAATGTCCTGTAATAATAGTAGTAAAGGGGGTTGCTGATCTCACTTTATGCGTCAGAATTAATTTCAGGGAAGCCTGAACTACATCTACCATTTCTCCAAAGCTTTAGAGGAAAAAAACATCATCAAGAACACATTGAAACTATTTTAGCTTTGCTCTTGTTCTGAGGGATCTTGTTGAAGCACAATGTTGCCCTGAGCAATGTGATCCAGAGAGCAATGACACAAAAAATGAAGAATGAAAACCTTAAAAACCTGGTTTTGACTTGGTGGATTTCTTTTTAAGGAAAGAAGACAAAAAAGTCAAGTTCACAGCTGCATCCTTGTGGTTGTGGCAGCGCTTGTCCTCTTATCAGGAAGAGTAAATTGCAAATGTCAAATGTGATGGAAGTTTGCAACAGCGCGCTCAATGCCTCACAGCATTCCTGAAACCTAGAAAATACCAACTACAGTAAGTAAGGAAACAAAAGAACAGCATTTAAAGAGCCATGAAAGATCATCCTTATGCCGCCTTATAATTTCTTACCATTGCTCATCTTACCCAGGAGATGTTGCAGCCATGTATTGAGAAGCAGACACCACTCAACAAGGGGGGGGGGGGGTGGCAGGGAGGGGATTTGACTTACAAATTCAACCTCATGAGTGTCCGTGTCACCGTCTCCCATTTGATTGTTTTGGCACTCACATCTAAATGGGATTGAAAGTGCGAAACAAACAACGAGGCTGCAAAGTGCAGATGGCGCCTCAGTGAGACAGCGCGCGGCGCCAGTGCCTCCGCCAGACACGCTGTGGCTAATCAACACGAGAACAAAGTCAAGCTGGGCCCCGTGCGCCAGCACCATGCAGATCAGACAACGGCACGACAATGTGCTGCAAACACCTGCGCGGTTTTGCTGGACTCCTGCCCCCTGCAGTCGTTGGGTAAAACGCTCTCAGCACGACGGGCTCCAACAGCATTTCATCTCTCCTGCACATTTGTTGTGATCAGTTCGCAGACCTGTGCAGCGGGTTTAATTGAGCCTTGCTTTTCTGCCTTTTTTCTAAAGAGGTATCCCATAAAATGTGACTTTAGTAATGGCTGCGGGATAAACAGGATGGGGGACACTGAGCTTATCCGCTCAGCTCATACAGCATATGATGGCAGCAGCTGGTGGAAGGGCACATCTCGGTTCCTGCTACGTTCACGGTTTATAATGGCTGCTGTTCTTCGGCTTTTATGATCAACACAGAGTCAAATGCTTTTAGTGGCTCACAATGCCCAGGCTGAACAGAGATGCCATCAACAAACAAACCACTCCGAAAACCGATACAAGGCACTGAACGTGGCAACTTGGCTGTTTCAGTTACATGAAAATATAATCTATCTAACATTTGATTATTAATGATTATCTTTGGTTATGCATATACCTCTGTTGTCTACCGTGATGTGGTTCATCTACGAAGCCGGTGATGACACGTCTCATGGGTTCGATGTTTATCACGCACACTCCTTTGTGTGTTGGCATTGGAGTTTGTCAGTACGTCTTGCGCTCCTTTCAGGCCCGAGGTGACGAGCAAAGGAGAAGGAGTCCACGAGCACCAATGGATCAGAGTTCCGTGCCAGTTGGGAGGCGGCTGAAGAGCCAAGCTGCGTTTTACAGTTGTGGACCAGGGTGCTGGGCGTCTCATGCCGTCAAACAGAAGTTATGGCGTTGCTGTTGTTGAGGAGGTTACATTTGGGGACTGGAGCCACACTATTCCAATGAGCGGCTCTCCGTCTGCTTGGGGTAATGGAGAGCATTTGGCCAGCCTGTTGGGGAGTCTCCTACAGAGACAAAAAAAATGAGAACCAACCTCAGGTGGTCGATGACGTTGCAGAACATTTGGCGACAGGTCTGAGGCGAGAAACTTGTTAAGAGTCCCCCCTAGTTGGGTAAACGGACACGCAATCGGGGGTATAGACAAACATATTCTGACATGATTCCAGCCCACCAGGGGATGGAGAAGAAGCAGGGGGAAAAAATCCACAAAAACAACAACCAACGTGGTCTGGTCTCACAGTTTGGGATTATTAAACTGTAAACTGTTACTTCCAAATGCTCATTTGCACCTAAATGTGTGAACGCTACACCCAAGCACGTTTATAAAGAATTAAGACAAGAGCGCAGAACAAGGTTAGTGCTCCTGTAAAAGGTTATGAGAATGGGAATATTAACGTGGAAGCGATCGGTCGGCAGCAACGCTGAAATGAACAGCAGGTGTAGTCTTACACTAATGCTTTCTCCAGCTGCTCCACCTTCGGCTTACTGTTCCACTGTGTCTATCGGTGGAGGACGGCCATTCCAGTAGAGCCTTGGCTTGGGCCTGGGCAGCTCACCTTAGCCCCCACATGTTCCACTCAACCCGTAAAGGGGGGGGTGGGGGGTATGTGTTCCCGATGGTTCCTGGCTCACAGCCCTAGTGCTGACACAATTACTAGCCCCTCGTCTGCACTCTGCCGCTTTGTTTAAAATGGCTGCCTGTAAGCCATAACTGTGGATGTAAACAAGAGAGGAGCTCCAGAGAAGGAAATTGAGTTATCAAAGGCCACAAAGGATTTCTCCATTATTAATTACTTAAGCTGTTGTGCTGGTTGAATTTCAACCTCCCTACCTGTGAGGCGTCACCCATCTCCGCAACCACAAAGAAGTCATTTAGCTTTCCAGCCCCCCCGTTGCCTCCATTTTCCCACATCTACCCTGAGAGCCTTTGGTCCAGTACCAATTCCAATTAAAGGTTTACCATTTGGGGATGTTACAAGTCTCTTGTAAGATGCGGCATGCTAAAAATAGGGGAGAGCATAACAGACTCACAAAGTGGCACGGAATAGAATTTCACCAATCTATCCAACCAGAAAGCAACTGATCTGTGCCTCATCCCCAAAACTCATCAATATTCTCTTTTCTCCCCTGGAGACAGAGTCTAACGCTGGCTAATTTTTTTTCCTCCCTTCAAAAAAGAAAAAAAAAAAAACGGATAGCTTCCAAGTAAAGCTTAATGCTAAATTTCAGTTTCACCCCTGAAAACATTTTTTTTTTGCAAACCATTTTGATGGTGAAAACGACTGAACCCTCAAATGATTTTAGGCAGTACATGGAGTACTGGCAAGGATAAACAGGAAGCAGTTAGCATTCCACACTTATTTACACACACTTATTACACACATTTAAACAGATAAGCTGTTAATTCTTTTTTTAATCTCCAATTTCATATCTATAGAATATATTTACCAAAGCACAAACTCCACTTAAGAGAGACCTCGGACCATCACTGGTGCCGTAGTTCTCTATATTTTCACATGAGAGCACACGAGTTAGTCAATTTTACATGCCTCACATGCCATCCCACCCATAACCCTGCCAAACAGAGGATTTATTTTTATTGCTTACACGAAAATGTACCCAAGGACAGCTCTAAATTTTACACACATGAGTCTATCAGTCATATGCCTATCACGCTGGGCAACATTTTGATTCACAAATAACAGTATGCACAGAAACAGGTTCATTACTCCTCTGGTGAAAAGGAAGACGCCAGGTAAATAGTCTGAAATTCTGAATTCACCCTCTTCTTTCCCAAATAATTTACATGGGGGATCATTATCTTAAGTTTAGAGCTTAAAATGAGAGTATGGCTTTTCCAATCAATGTGCGAGTCAAAGGTTTTTCAGAAAGGTTTTTTTTTTTTTAAACTGACGCATTTCATCATGTTTCAATAAAATCTTTCCCGAATATAGATGGAGGGACAACTGGACATTGTGCAGTGCAAGAGCCACCTAAGTGTAGATTTGTGGCTCAAAGCACAAGTAAAAATTCATATGGGGGAAAATTGGCTTTAATGATATGGATTGTAAAATTCCCAACATTTTTGCTGGAAACCATTTAGCTGTAAAAACTGTTAACATTTATCACTGGGGCAATACTCCAATTAATCACACGTGTTAAGACCGTTAAAACAGATTATGACATGAACATATTACATCAATTCAATTATCTAATTTTCCCATTCATGTCAAAAAGAAAAACTGGTCAAATAAATAATAATAATAAAAAAGACAGTTCTGGATGCTCGAAGAATCCAGTTGAATAAGAAAAATAACCCAAAGCCTTGAGATTTTCCGCTGCTTGATAAAAACAATGACTTTTGGCTGAAGTATCCTTCCTCCATTATAAAAATAATCACGCACAAAAGAAAACAATCAGTAAATAGATTATTCGCTGTGGTTATCAATCTGTAGCTCTCAGTTACTGAGGAGATTTGTAGTCAGGGAAAAGCCACAATAGCAGAAACCCGGCAGACACAAAAGAAAAAGCAGATCCTGCATCACCTGAGGGAAATATAAAGGTTAATTCTGGAAAGCCTATTTCCCATCCAAGAATAGAGCTGGGTATATAAATGATTATCTACTGCCAGGAAATAAGAAAAGGCTTTGTAATTTGATTAATTCAAACTAGGGTCATCTCATAACAAGAGAAAAAGTAGGATCTTTCTTGTATTTCTACTGTATGTTTTTAATTCTTATTGAAATGGCCCAAAATGGAGGGTAAGGGGGAGAAAAATAAAGAGCTGGGAAGATCATGAAGGAGGACAGCCTCAAGTCAGCTTCAGCTAAGGAGCCCTGCTGACCTAAATCTAGGCTGAGTGGGGATGATATTAGCAAAGCAATTAAGGGAGATGACAGCCGTCAGGCAGGGTCAGACTGACAGGGATAGCAAACTGTCTCCTTCCCTCTTGAGTATGTTCTCTTTTTCCTCGCTCCCGCCCATAAGGGCTATTGATTTTTGTACAACCAAACAAGAAGCTTAATCTGTCCAGAGGTGGCCGATTTGGTAAAAAGGATAAAAATACAAGTTTTCAAAAGGAAGTATGGGTAGAGTAGAGAAAGTGGAAAAGATGAGGTGGGTGCAGAGTGAAGGAAGTTACTGGAGCTCACAGGTCGTGACCCTGTCAGCTCTTTACTTGGATGTGCAGAAATCACTCCAGGCAATTCAAAAAACTTCATTCCCCTGAGCTGTGAAAGAGGTGGATCCTCCACCTCAAACAGCTGTTCAATGGATTTGCCGTGTGGATTAAATTAATTAAATGTTTAAAATCGACTAAAAAAATAACTCAAATTCTGGACATTTAGACTGTTGTTCTATAGTGCCAGTTAACATGCACTTTTAGAAAAAATGTTTTTTTTAAAGTTGGATTTGTTAAATACAACATTATACATTTTGTCCCATTACTTAGCTCTGTAAACTCAAGTATGCTGGACCTAACTTGGGCTGGAATACAAAATCCATCATCAGTAATCTTTATAATGCGATGAGCGGGAAGGCGTTTTTAAAATACACAAAAGCTTTCTGTTCCACAGAACAGCTCTCCATTTTCCCCACAGGTGACGCAGCCCTGCAAACACAAAACATGGACAGCTAAACTGGAACCGTGATGGGGAAATCCAAGTATCACCCAAGGAGTTAACAACTTATACCAACATCTATTAAACTTGAAACACACCCACTTGGGCATGTTGCAAAAAAGGTACATTTTCACTAAAAGCAACGGTTTGAAATGATGGCAATTATGGACAGACACTTCAACGTTAATTTATTTTTCTTCCAAATACCATCCTTTGAATGGAAAAATAAGACACGAGAACCATAAAATGCATCTGTAATTATTATTATTTCAGAGAAAATCTGCTTTTAGCCTTGTACGGCTTCTACAAATTGTGGCTCAGCGGGTATCTCAGATGGCTGTGAATATGGATAAGATTTATTTTCACTTACTAAATATTCTAAGACTTTAACTTATTGAACAGTTTAAGTTGAAGGGAATGTCATTTAAATTAGGCCAGAAGGAGTATGGAGAAAGAAGACAGGGTGGTGGATCCAGTAGAGATCACCATATGATAACATGATGATTACACCACTTAAATCCTAACTTTGGTTATACATTTTCTCTAAATGTCCCACTTGGAATGAAAAACTAAAGAGATTTTGCTACAGCATGGTCAAGATCTGCTTTACAGTAGGGGTGTAAGAAACCTTCCTTACCACATGAAATGACAAGATCAAATACAAAACGGCATATGTGAAGCTACGATAGCAGGGAAAACAAGATTATAGAAAATCTCATAAAAAACGTATTATAGTGTGGCTGCACTGAAATGCAGTATAAACCATAACCAAATCAGATTCACAGCAATTACAGAGGACAGCGCCACTTAAAGCGCTGGCCATTCCTGCTGTCACCAGGCAGTGCGATGTAAACCTCTCTCCATCCCAGCATGCTTTGCTCCGGGCGCGCGACTCGGTGGTTCCGTGTTCGACATGTGTGCTTTAATCTAACCTCTGCGGGTGGTTCAAAGTTTGAGAAAAAAAAACGAAAAAGATTGACAGAAGACGGAAATGAAAGGGCATCAGGGACAAGACGAGGCAAATCAAAGGTGACGGGCTCGAGAGAATGCAACACTGGACGCTTCTGAGTCCAGCTGTGCCGGAAAATTTGCAGGCGTCTCTTCTGGAGTAAGACCTGAGAGACAACCGGGAGGAGGCGCAGAAGTTTGGGAGACCCTTTACTACTGAATTTGTTTTTCTTTCGGCAGCTCATCCAGGGTCAGAATGTACAGCAGCAAGCTCATTTTTCAACTGCTCTCCAAAGCCAACAACGCTCATTTGAAGGCTGAAGTACACTCCAGACAGCAAGCCTCGCTCAACACTCACACCACACCGCTCAAATTATCCACGCTATAGTACCCAGGATTTTTATGAACACAAATTTCAGCTTCAATCTCAGAATCAATTTTACAACCAGCGCTTACATTTTTTTTTCTGGTTTATAACCTGGAGATAAAGATAGTCGAGCTGTGCACGAGTGTGGCAAAGCTGATGGGAATTCTGATTGTTTTAGAAAGGGTGTGATTTAAAACTGAAATAAGATTTGTTGTGCTTGAGCAGCACACAGCGATTTTGGACGAGTGTTGAGGGGGCAGAGTTGAGGAAAAACACATATGGTGCAGGAATGCGCGGCATGGCCTCTGTGGATCCCCTATGGAACCGCTCTGACATCTGCGCTACACGTGTGCCATCCAGGAAAATACTTTTTTTTTTTTTTTTTTAAACAAGCACAAACCTGCTGATCACCTGCTGTTCAAGGCACAAAAACACTGAGTGGCAAATGTTTATCTTCAATTGACTAGCACGCATTACAGCAAATGACCTGTAGCTCGCATGTAATGACTCGCTGCTTTATGTCTGTATTTTGCCTCTCCTCACGGCAGAAAGACTTCAACAATAACTTCAGTTCCTATATAATGAACGAATGGGCCGATGGATTTCCTCTGCATCGACACGGCATGTTTGTCACAATTGTGATCAGCTCTACAACAAAAAATAATAATAATCTAAAGCAAAGGCTTCCTCTGTACAAGCAAGAATAAAGATATGTGCTATCATAATGGGGTGCACTCTGCTGATGGCTGTTAGAGCTTATGTCAACATGAGGGAGATATCCAAATAAAAAATTGGCCAGTAGATGCTCGCAATTAATTCAGAGCAAATTTTCACACAGTGCCACTGACCACAGACGATAAGAAGGTACATGTGAATTCTTTGATAAGAGTCCCTGCTGGGAAATTAATTTCAGCAGAGAACATTTGGTCCTTACAGAGCTGCGATGTAATTAAGGTTAAAGAGGAGTTTCCATACCAGGCATGGAAATTGCTTCCTTTCAAATGCATCTCTGTAAATCTAATGGAGGGTAAGGCGGGCGGATTTTTTTTTTTTTTTCTTGTTTTTTTTGTTCAATGTTTGGTAGGATATAAAACTGGCCAAAAACTCAACCCAGATAACAGGAAATGTTTTTTCCCCCCACATGTATAAGGTGTTGGGGAGGTTTTTTTTTGCTGTTAAAAAAAGGGTGAAAAGGTTAACAATAGGCTGAGGCTTTCATCGCCATTTCGGGAGTCTGTGCAGACAGTTTTATGAGAATTCTTTGAGCTCCGTTTTCTAAATAATATTATTCAAAGAGCAGATGTCTTTGAATAAAAAAAGCAAAATATCACTGCCTCAAATAGGAAGAGGAAAGAGCAATGTAATGTAATAAAGTATAATCTTCTGCAAAGATGAAATTACCTCTAAATCTGCCACTGAAGCGCTCACTGTTTTATATCCCTGCTCCAGCTGAGAGCTGCTCAAGACATTAAGTGAAAGAATATACATTGTCTGCTGGGTGAGGCATTTGACAATAGCATGATACCACGATACACTAAGCTTTGATTTGCAGGTCGTGACACGATTCCAGAGCCAGAGTGGCATCATCAAAATCCAAAAAGTAACTCCTGCCTCACCCACAGCCAATAGAGCCAGTCAAGTGTGGGTGTTTTTAAGTGAAAAATATGACCAGACCAAAAAAAAACTGTCCACCATAGCCTGCAGCTTAATGTCATCCCGGTGTGGGAAATGTCCACCAACAGGGCACAGGGAGGTCTGGGAGACATTTTTGCACTTCAATCAGCTCATAAATTAGGAATGCTGACAGTTTTCCTTTGCATTTCTGAATCACAGCTATGCTTTTTCCTTGCTCAATTTCAGGATTTAAATAGTCGACTTACGGAAGAAGTGCAAGACCTTTTAAAGGGGCCTTGAAGTACACTAATAAAATTAAGTAAAAGCAGGTTTGAGTCCGAGAGTCGGGTAATGTTTCCCTGTTTCCCTTTAGCTATGATTTTATTCAGCTCTGTAATTCTTTTGCTCATGGTGCTATCAATAAATTGCATCTGGCAGTGAAAAGAAAAAAAAATGTTAGGGTTGGTTTTCTATACCATGTAGATTAGATCAGTGAAATAATTCTATTATTCATAATATATATTTCTAATTATTTATTTTTTTAAATTTCTAGTGAGGTCTCTGGGTTAAATGAAAAAAGGACAAATTGAAGCTTTAAAACACCGGTTGCCTTTTAATTCCAGATTACTTTTCTAAAAGAATGTTGGGAAGCTTATAATGAGACTGCAGTATGCTCTCCCCGATTCAATTTAAATAGTTGTGTTTGAAAAGTTGCACAATAGACCTTACAAAACTGGTTATTTAAACATCACTGTGGTGAGATCAAGTGGGGGGCCTCCACTTTAACTACTAATTAGAAAAGTTTGAATTTCCAAGGCAAACCCTATCTGACAGCTACAACTTAGATTACTTTAAATTAAGGAGATTGGTCATTATTTCACTGATCCACTCCTGGCTGTGAACACTAAATAGAAAGCAGTTACATACTTTTGCCTTTACCTTGTGATGTGTTCAAGCTGTTCAGTCCCAGAGGGCGCGTTAAGGGAAAGAGACGACACTGACACAGCTTCAAGTGCCAGCGTTTCCCGTTCACAGATATTAGCCTCAATGGCCTGGATAAGATGGCATGCTAAAACCCCTGCTGTGTGTACGTGCATGTCAGCCTCTTCCGATTCTATGCTCCTTTAACCATGGGCCGACCCCCTGCAGTGCCTTACATCTTAATCACTGCGGGGGGACAATACCTCACTGTTTATGTGACAAGAATATTACTGGGTGCGTGCGACAATGCGAGTCGCAGTCGGTGTTTATGACTATGACTTTATGTTCTGCTTCTGTTATGGTCTGGTAACAGCATGTCAATGGGCTCTCTCCCACTCACCCTTTACAAAACCCAGGAAATGAAGCCATCTTTATCACTGCCGCCACTGCGAGGTGCAGCCAAGGCCAGGGCTGTTCTGTCAATGGTGGGTGTGGGGGGGGGAGGGTGGAATTCAGCTTGCGAAAGGCCTGACCTCGCACCCTCGTCTTCTCGCTCCCGCACTCAGCAGCCCAGAGACATTATCAGACTTTGTGGCAGTCGGGGCAGAGGTCGTGTCATTAGCGACATCTCTTTTCTGCTTACAGCGGCCTTCGTCCTGCAGCGGCCTCATCACTTTCCTTCTCTGCAGCTAAATACCGCACTGCTCTGCGGCCAGATGAAAGCCTTTTCCATGGCTTCTGCTCCCACTTTTGTCAGCAGGCTGAAGAAACTTCCTGTTTTACAAAAATCTGGAAGGTGGCCATCTGTATCTAGTTATTTTTATTTATTTTTTTAAAGGGGTTAAAAAACAAAAAAAATAAAATAGAAAAAAATTGGTTCTATGGGAGACCAATAAAATTGTTTTTTTCATTTGGATCTTTTGTCCTATCACGGCATGGCCATTACACTGGAGCCACATTCATAAAGGCACTGAGGCATCTCAAACTGCCTCAGTGAAGGACAGCAACTCACTGTGGAGCAAAGAACAAAATGTTTTTTGTGGGACAAGGAAATGGACGTTTCGTGCTCATGTCGATGCTGGTTAGAAAACAGGTTGATGGAGAAAATAATTCAAAAGGTGAATCAGCTGCGATTCTCTAATTAGGCCTCCCGCGATCGTTTCATTATCGACTTGCAACACTTATTCGTGGACGACAACACCTATTCACTCATTAAAGCTGACAGCATCAAATAAAGATTTAAAAAAGCTCCACTCGCACACAGCCACCTTGTCTACAAAAAGAAAAAAAAAAGAAAAAAAGACAAACAGCTTTTATTCAAGGGGGTGTATTTGCATCTTCCACCTTTTGAAAGTAAAGTTTTGGTGACCATTTCAAAGTCATTCCATAGACTGACTGCAGCATTTTAAGTTCAGTGTTTGTAAGTGATCATTTTTGCTTGTTAAACCAGTTCAATCTGAACAGCAACTCATTCAAGCCTGACAAAGAAACTTACTACAAGATCAATGATGTGTCTACCCGTAAAATAGCACAATTAACCGATTTTAAATATCTTCTGGGACTGTGCTCATAGCAGCCTGTCACAGTGATGCAACCCCCCCCCCCCCTTCCTCCCTCATTTCTTCAGTTGCAACAAAATCTGCCAAACATAGCACAGTTTTAGGGACATGAATCTCGTCCGTCCGTCCTCTAACAAATCTGAACGCCACATCCGTCATTTACAGAAATCATGCAAACACTTGAAATATGACCAAAGAGATGCATCTGCACCCTCAATTAATCCATCCATGGCTGTCAAGAAATCACTCTTACGGATGGGAAACGTGAAAGAAAGAAAAAAAATGACAAGAAGCATACTGAAATTCAGAGAAAACAGGTCAGATTGAGGCCCGACCTAAACCTTATTAAATCAGTGTGGAATCATCTTGAAAGACAGCCAAACACAACCAACAAGAAGCCTGGATAACTATTTCTACAGATAATTTACAGAAATAATAAATCATGAAGTGGAATGATAAAGCTGAAAAGACAAATCTATTTTTCTCAGACTCAAAGTTTCATTTGGCACTATGTTTACATGTTTAAAGGACCTGCTCAATCTTTTCCTGGTTTTCCAAGACTTCTGCACATCGTTTCATACATTTCTACCCATAGAATGGCCCATATGTTATTCCCAACTGCAATCATTTCAGATAAAAGTAGTCATAGTGACAGACTCTTAGGGAGAGTCTGGGCGTTTTAAGTCATTTCATTGCCTCCATCAACGAGTGGGGTCGCCAAGCCGGGTTAGAGGCCAGGTTTGCACAATATCCACAGCTGACATTGATGGCTCATGCAATTCCCCAGTTACGTTTATAAAAAAAAAAGTGTGGAGCCCCGATGTCCTCTCAGCTGTAAAATTGTATTTAAGCTCTGAGACCCCTGATCCAGAGACTGTGTTACAGCTGTCTATTGGAAGGACTGACGAAAGGGTAAAAACATCCTCATGTCTGAGAAATGAAAACTTTATTTTTGTGTTAAGTTTGGTCTCAATTTCAGGGAAGTCCAAAATTAAAGCAGCATGGAAGAACCTGATTTCCAGCTTCAAGATGATTCCAGCCTGCGTACCTACACATCCCTTATGGTGATTTAAAGACACTGGTATAACACCTCCCTTCTTCAACTCAGTTTACAAACTTAAAAGGAGGGCATCTCCTCTCATTAGCTGCTACAGAATTCCCCCCCCCCTCGTCTTACTTACTTCCACATATCAACCTGCTTCCACGGTTTATTTAGTCTCTTGTCTGAGCAGCTCCGTGCACCACAAGGGGACACGTTTTCCTTCTCGCAGAAGCTTGTCATCTATCATTACTGGAGGTGGCCTTGAGTATGATTATGGCAAACAGCTCCAGCCCTCCGTCTGGGGGCCTAACATAAACAGCACACTGCTGGGCAAACAAGGGTGATGATGGCCATTATTTCCCAAGACATACTGTTCCATACTCTGTGATCTGTGTTTTGTCATTTTTCTAGGAAGATCTTCTATCCAATTTTTTGGATTCTTTCCTAGATTTTTCTGAAAGGATTACAGGCATACTCACCCAATTTTCAATATAAATTGGAATCCTTAAAATAAAAAGGAATAAAAGCAGAGCTGACTTTGAAAAGATTAAATAAAATCAAACTTATGTGCTTATTATAGCTAAAGCTTATACTGCTTCCAGCATAGGAGCAGTGACAAGAAGATCTCATAATGAATAAAAAAATTTCAGCAACACCTCCCAACCACTGTCTACAAGATATTCACACCCATTTGTTCACTGGACAGATAAGTTTAATGTGGACTAATGGAGCATTTCCACTAGTACCTACTTAGAGTGGCACAGCATGGCTCTACATAGTATTTTTGCATTAGGAATTGGCCCCTCTAAAGAGCTACACCATCAGAACCTATTCGGCACCAGTCAGCCCATCTTACTGCTCAGCTGTAATTTGCAATGGAAAACCACCTAAACCGTGCAGAACCATGCCGGGCCGACCTGTGCAGGGCCGAGTAGGCACTAATGGAAAAGTGCCATAAGAGAGTGGAGGTGTAATGAGTCACCAACAGAAATCAGGAGCAGATTTTAACACCGGTAAGCAGACCTGCAGATTGAATGCCATATGCTATCAACAGGTCAACGGCTGCATTATATCAGAAATAAGGGCAATTCAAAAGGTTTTGCTGAAGCTCCCACACAGTGCCAAAGCAAGACTCCCACGTCACTACACAACAAGCAGAGCAAACCAGAGGCAGCACACCGTTTAAACGGCATGTCATCCAGTCCGGCCAACTCCACGCCCCTCTCAGACTTAGTAGCAAAAAGCTGGGCTGCATCCACTATAGGCAGGGGTAACCGATAACGACTGCTATATGGTGTAATGAGAGCAGGAATGAATTGCTTGGATTTGACAGGAGTGTACACAAAGTACATCACAAAGTAGAACTGTGGTCCATCAAGTCTGAGCAGTCGGCAGGTGAAAAGACGCAGAATCAAAAAATGAAGACAAAAAAAACAAGATAATAGCAGGAATAACTTCTTAGAGTAAAACTCAGCGAGGTCAAAGGTAATCACTGCATCTTTTGTGCCACTGATTGCTCAAGATTTCCAACTAGTCGCTGCATTTATTTTTCCTTTGCTGTGAAGTATGAAAGTATAAAAATATTTCTGGTTAAAAGGTGTCTAACAAATGACACAGTTTCCTCAAATTTCCTCCTGTCATTTAGCACCAGAAATGATATTATGTTCGAAGAAATAAAAGGAAAAAAAAGCCGTGTCCGCCTGGATCCAATCAGTCTGTTTAAGGAGAGATCATCTCTTTACCCCTTATGGCTACAAACATATCACGCACACCAACAGAAACCAATTTTCACAGGATTTATAAGCCAATATCGTCAAACCCTATCAGAGGGCAAAGTGATTGTGGCAAATCAGGAATCTCATAGTCAAAGTTTATTGCTAAGCCTGTAACTGAAAGCAGAAAGACCTTTATAATATGCAGATGGTTGTTTCTTCTTGGAAATAAGAATGAACTGGGAGGAGGGCCCGGGCTCACTTGGATATACATACGAGAACAAACAAAAAAAAAAAAAAGAAAAACACAGTTGTTAAGAAAGAAAAAGAGAATATTGGAAGCTCCGCATGAGTCCCAACATCAGAGAGATGCACTTCCTTCCAACGAGCACTTAGTGTGAACTGGCGCCCTAATGACTGAGGCAGAGAGAACCCCGGCAAACAAAAGGCCCAATATTATCCTCAAGCAGTCCTCAACCCCTTCTATACTACTTCCTGCTACCAAGCGATAGGAACCACAGCTAAACTGAACCAGTTGCTGCCTCGTGGCCTGCATGGTTTTCATTTGGAACCATCCATTTCCTACAGCTGAACGCAGGGCCGAACACCACGACGCCACGCCGTCACGCCATAAAGGCCACACAGGCCAAACACCATGCAATGATTTTACACCTGATGTCCCACATAACAACGCCTCCCTATACCAAAAAAAAAGAAAATAAGGGCTGATCTACAAGAAGGAGCACACATAATGAGTCCCGTTCATCTGTGATGCAGCGATGCAGGACGGACGCGTACACATTATCACTAACACGCAGAGACACAAAGCCCCCCCCCCCCCCCCCCCCGATGCCTGTGGCGCCCACGCCTGGTCACCTCGCGCAGGGATCAAAGGCAGTATGTCGTTCTAATCAGTCCTCACAGTGGGCAACCCCATTAATTCAATTCTATTTCATCAGCGGTGAGCAGACCACCAGAGGGGTCCGCACATTCCTGGGGTCCCTCAGCCCAGGAGTAATCCTATCTCCTAATGACCAGACTCTAACCCTGTAATTGCTCTGAGACCAACTCGGTTTTGCTCGCTGGCAGAATCGGATATTGCGGGAGTGGGGGGGACATGAAAAAAATGTAAAGAGAAAACAAAGACAGACATAGCTGATTTTCTGGTCATGGCAAGAAGGTCAAGCAGGATTAATGACACCGTATATCAAATAATTCCAGTCAGTCGAGCCCCCAATAAAAACCAGACCAACGTCACATGTACACTTATGCATCAAGGAATTAAGAGCAGCTCGTTAAACAGGAAATGGAGGGAGAGCAAAGATAAGTATCAAATCACCTTTTTATGAGCAAAAAATGTGTTACTTCAAGAATAACTTTGATAAAATTCCTTACTGAATACTTTTCCAATCAGAAAACTTGTGTAGAATAAAACCATTTGTGACCCTGTGTGGCTCGTCTGTCTCACAATATGTTCTTTATTGGGAAAGAGAATAAAGAGCTTTTCATACGTCACTGTACCTTTGGTCTCTGGTGGATGGGGATGCTCATCACAGACAAAAATGGATCTTTTGAGTACCACAGTCCACACCTGCGGAAACAACAACAGTCGGTGAACACGCTGAAGCTTTAAAACAGAAAATTAACACGTCAGAGAGTGCAGCCATAGCGTTGTTGTGTACACCATCTACTAATGGTGGGGAAAAAAATAATGTAATAAATAAAGCTTCCCTTTTCCCTTCAGTTAAAAAAGAGGAGGGGGGGAAGCATACACATTCAAGTGTGGAACAACCCACATCAAGAGATTTATTAGTGTCATCTTTGGTCTGGAGAACAGATGAACTACACAGAAGCATACTCCACAAGACCCATCAGTAACTCTTCAAGGGCCCTGAGAGAATATTAGAGGTCGGCGACGGATAATTTGGCAGTGGAACGAGGCCAAGCTGACAGCATATGGCTCGGAAAGCAGGACTGGCAGCAAATGAACACTTTAGTGAAATTTTCTTTAAAATGGCGACAATTATGCACCAAACCGAAGGCTGTGTTCTTTTCAAAACGACAACAAAGTGGGGGATTCGCATGGGGGACGAGATACTTCAAAGGCCCTCATTGTGCAGCGCGACAACAATGGTGGTGTTGGTAAAGGCGGTGATCATCTGACTCCTCCACCGTGGCAGCCTTTGGGAGTCACCACTTCTCAGTTTTTGTTTGCGAGTTCGCTGTTCTGCTTGGAATCAGTGTCGCGGACGTTGTTTATTACTTGGCTTTGAGGCTCGATCACAGGAAATGAAAGCAAGGGAGAGAGAAAGACTTTTTGTTTTAAAAGATCGATGCAGAAAACAAAAAGGAGTATGAAAAATATGAAAGGCCCGGATGTCAGTGATTGTGAGGAGTAACCTTGGCAAAAACATTTTGAATTGCCACTCTTGGAGGATGTTTACTTACTATATTACAAAAGAAGAAAATTTAAATCATAGATACAGCGGCTGTTCAAAAGCTTAATTGAAAAGCTGAACATCCAGGCTTAGCCCCAAAAAATTTTTATTTATTTATTTTTAATCTGTAATATGCAATTTTTTGCTAAAGAATATATACATGAAAACATACAAGTATACAGGTCTAGGTATACAATCTACCCTCTGGAGAATTTTGCTTCCAAGAGTTGTTGAGGACCTTACGGGGGTGGGTTATCTGGCTTGTTGACAGGACACATGACCCCACTTAGAAAGCCATCAATGGAAACAACCAACAGGATTATGAACTTCCTCTCCTTTAAGAAGGTGGCTCAGAAAGGTCTCGTTCATTCCTGATCTGTCGTGTAAAATTTTGGGGCAAGTACAAGTGAAATAGGAAGGGGTTTGAATATGAAAACGAACAGGTTGGTGGAGAAAGAGATAGAGGGAGAAAAGCAAAGCCAGTATGCCTCAAGAGCAGGAGATGTGCAATAGATGGGTTTAAAATTTGAAAAAAAAAGGAAAGAAACAGGAGGGGAAAAAAAGGTCACTGTGGGAAAAAATAAAATAAAAAAGGAGGAGTTGTGGTCTGTAGATGAAGGGGATATCCAGCTATCCATCTGCTCTGAAACGAGGTGCGGGTTCCATATAAAATATAAAGATGACTGCCTGAAAGTAGATGGGACGGCAGTCATCACCTCGACAGAAAATGCACTATTTTCTTAAATATTTTTTTTTATTGCATCAATGAAAAATAGATTTGGTGGTGAAAGTATTCTGTGTCACATCTGGTATTTTCTAAAAACAGAAAAGAAAAAAAAAATGGTGATCCCATCAATTTCACCAATGGTTGTGTGACCTAAAAATAAACAGTTTAAAAAGAAAAAATAATGTGTTGCTCTTTCTGTCAGAGACGAGCACACAGGCAGAGAGCCATCATCGATCACAGAGAGATTTGCCCCAGAGCGGCTGCTATAAACCAGGATGCGCTGCAGCCACACTGGGCTTCTGATCTTTGGAGGAAGACTTATTGTTCTGCTCTCACACGGATTACCACCTAGTTTTTTTTTTTGTGTGTGTGTGTGAAAGGGGGGCCTGAAAGCTACACAAATGCTTGTAAATTGTCAGGCACATTAATGCTCACTCCCAACCTCTCAAGTCTGTTTGGCTCAGTGAGGGAGAGCAAGAGAATCAAATAAACTAGGCTTCCTTTCATCAAAACCACCAACGTACATTTTCTTAAAATGGATCAGCAAATTACAATTTAGAACACAACAAAAAGTCTGAGTGGGGCATTTCTCCCCCCCTTGCCACGCGGTGGGAAAGTCTACTGTTTTGGAACAAAGCGCCAACAGGTTCCTGCAGCTGAAATAATCACAGAAGTCAGAGTTTGTGCAGGCACATTTCCATCCCTCCCTCTCTCTCATCTTACCCCGTAAGGAATGAGGAATGCTGCTAAAACGTATTCTTAAAAAGCAGGTGAAAAAGTTGAAGCCTCCGCGCCGCTTCAAAGCAGCGTACTCGAAATATGGACTCCTCCCAGGGGAAAGCTGCAAAACAGACAAGGGGCCCTTTTCCAACAGGGAAACGTTATTGAACGCTCATTCATCATGTTTTGCTGACTCCACTTCCAAGTCAAATACAACCAGTCTGTGTAACACGATTTTGGACAGCATTTTTCCTTTTAGGATGAAAAAAAAAAAAGAAAGTTGGATGAAGGCATGTTTCTCTGTCCTGGAGGGGTGGGGGGGTGATTTCCATTGTGATGATTGTGCAAGAATGGAAATGGCTACCTTGCCAAATTCTCCTCGGGAGGATGATAAAAGACAGTTGCTCGATTGGTATAAAACCAATTCTTTCCACCATCACTTCAGAGCTAAAAACGTGTCGGCTGCACAAATTGAGAGTCTGGAAAAAAATAAATAAATAAATCTGGCATATGGTCATTTATGAAATAGAGCTCCCATAATCCTGAGAAAAATCTCATTAAAAGTTAAATCAATTCCAACTGTGTAGAAATTAAAAAAAGGTTTTCCAAAAGCTGTTGTGGATGTTTAAAAAAACAAAGAAAATGTTTCTTTAACATTTTTTAGTATAGATCCAAAAGGTATGACGTTAAAAAGGATACAATGTTTATCCTCTCAGCTATTGTATTGTATTGCAAAGCGCTGAAGCTATTTAATCTATTTAAACATTTTTTCCAGAATGTAAACCCAAACTCTAAAAGGGAAAAGCTTTACTTTGCCATGAGATTACAGATGATTTCTCAGGAGCTTCTCGCGAAAGAGAAAAGTCATTGAACAACTCACCAACTCTGCAAAAAAATATTGTGTTTCTGCAGATGATCCTCTTAAGAAATCTGCTCAACATTTTTTTCCTTTTCAAGGCACAGATGAAAACAACACAAATCCCCTCTTCCTGATGAAAGTGGGGGCAACACCACATGCTAGTACCCCTTCCTGGACATTTCCAAGTTCATTCATCCCAATGATTGCAAACTGGTCAAAATTATGTAATTATCAATTAAATGATTGAAGCAGCTAACTGCAAAAAAAAAAAAAATAATTATGAAAGAAAAAAAAAAAACACTTGGAGCCATAACACATACATTTTAATGGCTTTTCTTAATCAGAGCGCTCAGCAATCAGCAGAGACCAATTAGGGCCTTGGAGATAGAGAGGCGCCATTAATAATCAAACTTGGCTGTCATCAGATCGGCTCTGTTCTCGACAGGTTGCTGGAGAGGACTATTCATTCTGGGTGAGGGCACTCGTGGGTGATTCGAGACTTGTTAGAAGACTGCAAAAACAAGGCCAAGGAATGCTCAAACCACAAATCCTTTCCACCTTGGCGTCGCCGAGGGGAATGCCAGCAGATCAAGAATTCCTCACGTAAAAGCCCGGTTAATTTATGTCCAGAGCGAAAGGGGGGGGGGGGGGGGGCAGCTTGTGAATGCCGAGAGCAGCGGCGGCCGTCTCTGTGAAGCCAAAAAACCACGCCGAGGCCCCACGGGCGCAGAGCACAGGCAGGAGATATCTTTACAACGCCACCTCCAGCCTTGTTAACATTACGGTCTGTTTTATCACCGAGGAAGCCCCCGTGTGCCTTTGGATGCAAAAGGCAGCCGCGCCGAAGGGCAGAAAAAGTGTGAGCCGCACAGAAACCAGGCAGGAAATATCGGCCTTTATGCCTTTCCAAGCCTTTCTTTGGCTTTCCCCCTGTTCTTCCCCTGGCTGTGGATTGGAGTGCTGGCTGCCTGACTCCAACAAACTGTATGGATGCAAAAGAAATTAGGTTAAGGAACTAAGGCTTTGTGTCTGAGTGGCGGCAGGAGAGTCGCCCAACTAACTGAAATGTCTTTTATAGGCTCTGAAAACAAATCTAAACAGAGCACTGATGGCCACAGCTGGACACTGCCCTAAGCAGGCCGCACAGGTACGCTTTCATAAGGAGAGCAATAAAATAGCCAGTTTCATTATTGTGTTTCCATATGTCGCGCTTAGGCTGGGGCGGGGGGGTCCACTCCATAACTAATACAAGCCGGAGTTTGTGGTGTTTGGAAGGACACATGCAAGCAAACAGGCTTTAAATAGGGCACCATTACAGATGCACATCACACTTTCTGCAAACAAAGGATTTAGATATCCTCTTAACTCAAAAGCCACCTTTCAACTTACGCTGTTGGAGTATGCAAATCGGACGTGGCTGTGAGCCGCCGTGGTACGCTCCCACTAATTGTGTAGTATTTGCATATGCAGTCCTCAGTGGAATTAAATCAGTTTGTGAGATAGAGCACAAGTAAATGTAAAACAAAAAGAACTTTAATCAGGAACACAATTTGAAAAAAGTTTTTAAAAGTTTGGACGAATTCAGGGAAAGATGGTTCGATATTAAATTTTCTTACCCTTCTGTTATTTGTGCTGAATTCCAGTCCAAATGATAAAATCCTGCCAATAACACGGCAGCGGCAATAACAGCAGCACAGCTCAAATGCTTCCATTGCAATTTTTCCCAAGATTCTGAGGACACAGGCGAGGGAGGTGTGTTCAAAGTGTCAGTGGCGGCTCAAGAAATGTGTTTTTCTAGTGAGGTAATTTCAGGTCTGGCTTGCCTCGAGCAGACCAACCAGGTCCGAGCCCGCCGTTCCGCCTCAAACCCTGCTCCAGCATCACTTTTAGCTCGCCCCTCGAGGTGGATTCAATTATTCAGATAAATTATTGCATAATGCATCTGCAACCTTTTTAGCACGAGTGCACTCCCCAACATGCCCGCTGTATTCTGCATTTTTAAAACAGCTTGACCACACCTCGAATGGCTTTTTATATTATAGATGACGTCTACGCCACAGTGAAGGTGAGGCAGTAAAATGCACCTTGTTAAACTGAGAAAGGTTCGTAAAAAGGAAAACAAAGCCGCTGGGGGAGCTGTGGTTTTCACATAGCAGAGGGGCAGAAGTTCCCCTTTAGCCTGGGTATTATGGGGCCCACCCGGGGCGGGGGGGGGCAGCCGTTCTGCTAGGGCCGGTGACAGGCTACCTGATGAAAAAGATTGCCCCGTCCTATTCTGCGGCCACCCGTCCTCATATAGTACTAACAGGCTTAACCTACCCCCTGTGGAGCTTCTCTCCACAGCAGACACCCCCCCAGGGGGCGGGGCAGGGGGTCTAAGATGTAGCCTTCACAATCCTAATCAACATCCCCGGTCCACCAACATACAGAAGAGATTCAGATGCTTGATGTAGCTGTTCAGATTCTGATCAGGGCTTTTTTCCGCCCTTAAATTAAAGTTCGGTTTAAGCCAAGGTTGAATTTGAAAGTAAGCCCCTTATCAATAAAAAGGACCTCCTAATGGGCCTGGGCAGCTACCAGGTGGTTTAGTCTGGTTCTGCTCCCCTTAAAAGCATCATCTGACGGACCAAACAATGACTTCTGCTCTCTCAAAAAAATAAAAAAGATAAAGATGTGCACGAAACGAAAACAGCATAAGAATATTTATTCACAGAATTTTGGACCTCGACAGGGTGATTTAATTTATTTGAATTCTCCAATCAAATCGCACTTCAAAGGATGAATTTCCAAAACTCATCAGCAGCACAGGCGAGACGCCACACTATGCAATCTTTTTTTCTTTTTTTCTTTTTTTTTTTTTAAACATGGCCATTAAGTGCATTCATCCACCAACAAAAACTTCCTGAAGTCATTCATCGGTTCAAATGTGATGAAAATAGCTTCCATTTCCCAGTGAAACAGTTCCTTTAAATGACAGAAACCAAGAGTGAAAGGGATCCACCATTTCAAATCTCCAAGGATGGAGGAGGTTCACAGCTTAGTGCATTTTGAGACCATTTAGGTCTCTGAACAGAGAGGCTGTTGGCTTTTCTGAAATGCGACACCGGCATCACTAGCCCTTCAGTGACTGTGCTCAAGAGGGCAGCTGAAGAGACTTCTTTTCATAGTTGACCGATTTCAAAAGAGCTCGGGAGGCACACCATTTGCCCGTAGCCTTTAGCCCCGTCTGAGCGAGCAGATAATGCTTCGCAATAGCCGCTGATGCAAAAATATTCAACATAATTTTCAAGCAAATGATATCACTGCCACTTAAACCCAAGAGGAAAACATAAAGGCTGCGGCAGGGACCACAGATGACTCATTTGCTTCTGGCAGAGACGCCAAACGGATCCAAGAAACTCCTGAGCCACGCTCCTCGCCGATAGAGCTGGCGGTGAGTGAGGTCCCCCATCTGCAGCGGCGGGGGCCACGCCTCCACAAACCATGACCGCAGCAGCTCCAAACTACTAACAAGTGTCACCTCATGAATGAAAGGAAAGAGAAAGAGGAAAAAACACCGACTTGTCCCAAGCGTGCCTTACTTTGGAAGAGAAATCAGATCTCCTCTAACCCTTAGCAGAAAACTCCATTTTCATGTCAAATATACTTGCAGCCGAGCCGCCTCGTGACAGACCAGGGACTCTGCACTGTGATAAGGCCCATGTCTTTAAATTAGTGGATGAAACACGTGCAAAACATTGATTGCTGATTAGCGATTTAACCTTTTTTTTTGTTGTAATGAACAAGTCTGGCTTAGGTGCCACTTCAGAGCAATTAAGCGACTGCTGGCCGCGGCTAATGTCTGGCTGCTGCCGTCACCTCCGACAGATGCAGACAATCCAATTTGAGCCCCGCCGCCATCCAAGCTGCACCTCTCTCCACATCGACATGGCTTCTCGATAACTCTGATAAGCACCCTGCTCTGAGCTACCTGGGAGCGCCCCTCAGGATACGATGGTGAGGGAATTGGAAATGATGACTTCAGTGAAACAGAAGCAGACATGAGGACATGCTTAATGGGAAATTATGAATGGTTGCATCCAAAAACTCCTACCGTAAAAAACTAAAACGGGATGATGCAGGCACCCCCCGCAACAGTATCCTTTTTCAAGTTGTGTAAAAGAAAATAAACAACATTGTGGTTTTACTGGGATTTATGTGCCGGTAAGCTAACCAGCTGCTGGCTGTGGATTTATGTTTATCACACAGACGTGAGAGGGAGGGGGAGCAGGCTCTCAGAGCCCACGCCAAGACGGCAAATAACACCTCCCAAATGTTTCTTTTATGAATGTAACCGTTACACGGCAGCACTCTTCTGCTCCCGAGTCTCACAACCGAAGCACGAAACAGCGGCCATGATCACCTGGCCAGCAATTATGAGACACTCTGCTCAAAAACTGACATGAAGTGCAAACGCTAAGTGCAGAGCAGCAGCTCCGAGTTTGATGGAGTCTGCTGCATGCAAAAGCGCCATTAGAAAACTAATTTATACACGTTTGCATTGTGTCAAAAATAAATAAAAGACAAATGCACCGTGCAAAAAAATGCTCAAACTCTGAGCAACCTGCATTTTGTTTTGGGGGAAAAAAAAGGGATATTTCTAATGTCGACACTGTATCGCTAACCTCATACTTCTGCTTCATAAGCTATAAAATAGGTAAAGAGTCGAAAACACATCTTTGTGTGGTGAGAAAAGTGCAGAAATATTGGTGGAAAGCGCTGGCAAACAACAGTCTAAAGGAACCCTGCCCCCAACAGGATAAGTGACCCCCCCACCCGTCACTTGCCTCACTTCACCCGCATTCGATGCCCATTTCTAAGCAAGCTTTAAAATTCAGTTTTTTTTCTCCATTTAAACCAATAACAAAAATCCAAACAATAAGGAAAGGCTAGAACCTCAGAATTAAGGGTGAGAGGGAAAATAATCCTTACAGAGCAAGTTGTCCTTCCAGAATATTACAAAGATCTCTGTTAAGGCGACAAGTGACCATTGATAAAATACATATGCGATGAAAAACCTGGGTTTTTAATTTTCCATAAAACTGCACACAGACTAGTTATGGAAAATCGGCAAGGGCACATCTTTTTTATGCGACGAGTTTCCAGCCTTGGGAGAAAAATGGAGTTCATCTTCCACCAAAAGCATAAAAACATACACAAAACTGCTCCTCACTTTTTTTTTTTTTTGGATGAGGACACGTTGGTCCAGACAAGCCTTCTAATAGCCAACGCTTTTATAGCACGGTATTTTGCTTTTGTTGGCGGCTGCAAATAAACAGACGCAGTAATTCAGCTCACTGAATAAGGAGGAAAGAGAAAACTGAAATGGCTCCATCTCGTCGATGCTTGCCGTCTCACCAGGCAGGCTCTGCTGTGAGCACCAAAAAAATAAAAAATAAACCTTCAGCTTCTCTCTCCACGGTGGCAATCAGCCAGAGCATAGAAATCGCTAAAATATTTTTAGAAAGCAAATGTCCAATCGCAACCTGGGCAACTGTGTGGACATTACACCATCTGCTGAAACCTCAGTGGCAACTGAACAATGGAGCCCCATCGAACAGCAAAAGCTGCCCACGAGCGGCTCCACTGGCCACGCAAAGAGCCGGAGGAGCTGGGTCCAAACGGGACGAAGCGCCCCTGAGATGAACTGGAACCGCCGGGATGTGCAACCCACAGGACCCAAATGATCACTGCCCAGCCCTGACCGGAGACAATGGGACGCCCGGACAGGTCAGAGCTTGTTCTGGCTGCACTAACAAAAGTAGACAAGTGGTTTCAGTGCTGTGGGAGTATTATACACCCTGACCTTGCAGAATTATCATGCTTCTTGGGAAAATGGGGTCAGGAAAAAAAAGCACCTAATAAACAGCCTTGAGCAACAAATTGTAAATTTGCTGACCATAACAACAGGGGTCTTTTTTTTTGGTCTGCCCTTTACTAATAGGATAAATGCCTGCGGGTAATTTGTAAATGAATTCCTCAGGCCAAAGCGGTTCCCCAGGCCAACCTAACCCACATTTGATAGAGAGGGATTATCCCCGATTGAGTTTACAGGAAAGAGAAGCTTGTGACAAACTGGAAAGACCACAAACGCTTCCACACAGGTGATGTTTGCCTAACAATGAAGCTCAGTACCTTTACACACCCCATGCAGGCCGTTAAGACCTCAGATTTGTGCGCTGGCACATCTGCTCGCTGCCTCGTAGTGATGGTTCCCCTACTGAGGCCGGATCGTCTGAATACGCTGAGCCAGTTCTCGCCGCTATGTAACGCATGAGGTGAGAAGACCCTGCTAAATGGCTCCAGCTCTGAGGCAAACGCATTGTCTTACCTCACTCAGAGCTGAGCTCCCCGTCTGCTCAGAGTGGAGTACGGCTAAAGCCCATAATCCCTGCCTTGATTTGCGATAGCCTGCTAGGTTTTCAAATGTCATCAGTGGGGAAGTGTGTCCTACTCTTAGCCCCTCACACTCAGCTCATTAATACAACAACAACATGGGGGTGCTCCCATTAAAAGAGGAGAAACAGCCATGCCTGGCGTCTGTACATCCATTTATATATAGCAACCCACAGGCATGGCGTGCTCGTAAACAGCCATCAGTGCCAAGACCAGGGAGGATTGACAAGTGTGTGGCTGGATGTGCAGCTTGGCAATAAATCATGCTAAATATGGACTGTGGATAATATGTGATAATACTGTGACAGGTATTAACTTCACCAGTTCCTGCTGGCTCGCCAGGACGGCCAAAACACAACTTGCAACGGACAGCAGCAGCTCCTCTAAATAGCTGGGCACAAAGTCCATCTCTCAGTCTGAGAGGGAAACAGCACAGCCTCTCCACCACCAGCGTCCACAGCCAAATCCCACTGTGGCACTTGACTGTGACAACACGTGGGACTTGTGATGAGCAATGCTTTCCTGCATGGAAGATGAGTCTTGTGTACAGCATTAAAAAAACAAAAGAAAACCTTATAAATACACCAGGACAGCTGCCGAGTTTAGGAAAAAGTCTAATTACAATTTACCAGTGACATTTGGATTAGGCGTTGGGGCATGCGTTTTTATCTTTAACTTGTAAAGCCTTTTCTCCTGCACACATTTCTACAGACCCTATCCTTTTGGGGATCACAGAGATGAAGTTAGAGGGTTTTTTTCCTCCTTTCGCAGGAGCGCTTGCGCACAGTGCGAGCGCCGCGCACACCATTGGGCAGGCTATGGTCCTCGGCTAAGGGGTTGGCAGTGAAACCGATGATCCTCCTCCTCATTCATCCGCGACAGGACAGGCGCCGTGTCCGGAACTCTGCTCCCGCACGGAGCCCGTGAACCCTGCGGCGTGCGCGGCTCCGGCGCGGTGACAGCCCCGCGCCTCCGCCGGACAGAGCGCTTACCTCTCCAGCCGCCCGCTGCCGTCCCCCCCCCCTCTTCTTCCTCCTCCTCGGCGTTTGTCCTTGTTTCGCTGCGACGCTGATTAGGTCTGAACGCTGTCTTTATCCCGCAAAGACCGCAGTTGCATTTCACGGCGACTGGAGGAGAGCACCGTGCGCTGGCGGAGGTGATGTGCTGGTTGGCCAGTGGCCCCGTCTGCGCTCAGCTCCGCTCCGTCACCCAGCGTGGACGTGGACGTGGACTGGGACCCCGGCGGACGCGTCGCTGCGTGCTCGCTGCGCGGCGGCGGATCTGAGATGTGAGCGGCTGCTCGGACCGACTGGCACACCGTGTGGCCACTTTACTCCCGATCCTGCTCCTCCCCTTCCACTTTGTTTGGCTGGCACCGGCCCTGCAGCGCCCCCCGCCCGCCGACGCGTCGCATTGCACGCGCCCGCGGAGGCGCACTGGCGCGCGCGGCTTCGGGAGAGCCGGCGGCCTGGGGAGAGGGTCCCGGCATCCGGAGAGGGTCCCGGGATCCGCGGCAGCAGCAGCTGCCACGGGAGTCCCGAGCGCTCGTGCTGATCCATATATAGTCAGAGTCAATTCCACTTATGGGATAAATCAACAAGAGACTTTTTAGCTAAAACTATTTCACATCAGGGGAGAGCCATACGTCTACAGAGGGGTTGCCAGACCAGTAAAGTAGAACATAAAATAATACTTTTATTCATTTCTTAGTTTGTTGGGGTTTTTTGGTCCAACTTGATTAAGTTAAATACTGATAATTACATTCACTTAGCAACCCCTGCAGTTAATCAGACTGAGATGGCCAGAATGAAAAATCAACAGCACTCTTTTTGGTGTGATACAAATAGCCCAAAAATCAATGCGCCTTTTGCTTCCCTAACCACTCTACCATGAGCAAATTGAGCAAAATTATGTGGTCAAGCAGAGACTAAAAAACAGGAAGAAAGCCTGTGATGTGGGGCGCTGAAGGCCACTCGGGAGTCAGAGCTGGGCCCTTCCACAGGAGGCCTTTAGCTTTATCACAGAGCAGCACAGGTGCAGACAATCACTTCATTATCCACCACCATCGTTTCAAGTCTTACCTTCTCTTTTTTTCTTTATGTAGTCCACCTCCATCTCGGCAGCTTTTGAGACGGGTCTGGCGTCCAATGGAGTCCGGCAGAAACCTTTCAGGACGTCCTCGGAGCGCTTCTCTCTTTCGGTTTGGGGCTTAACAGAGTTAACAGCAGCGTTTCACCACGTCAGCACCACATGCTATTTCAGACCCTGGCAGTGCCCGCTGTACAGTGTCCCCCCCGCCTCTGTCTCCCTCAGTGGAACCAGAGAAGAGCTCTAATTGGCCTGAAGTGGAAACACCTGTGCCTTTTCCTACAGTGGGAAAACTGCATATTAAAAGTGATGATGCATCTGAATTTGCTGAGTTTTGGGGGTGGCTCACTATCTCACTCTGTCCCAGCACATTGATCTGGTTTACAGACAAATCCAACATAACCAGATCTTCTAAGACAGCACTGAAAACCGCCCAGTGCACGTTTGAAAAACGCTTCTCCTAAAGCAAGAATAGGGTTCCATTACCAATTATGTCTTTATTTGCTTATAGCTTTATTTGCATTATAATTGCATTACTGCTTATTGGCTTATCATTTTTTTAGCCGAGCCACTTCCCCCGGCAGACATTTCTAACTTGTTGGAGAGGGGAGAGCACCCGTGGAACATGACTCACTTTCATTAAAATGTCCTCATGAGCAGCAAGAGCGAGCCACCAATCACAAAAGCTTCCTCTGCCCTGAATGGAAAGCAGCCATCACCAACACTTCTGTTTTCCCCTGTGTGAGGTCCCAGTCTCTGCTGGGAGAAATGTTTGTTAAGTTTGGTGGCATTTAGTAACAGTTGGGGAGCACAAAGGAATATTTTCGCCCAAAAAAGTTCCCTGAAGGACTGTACAGTGAGTGCATGGAGTGAACATCCAGACTGCACAGATGTACGTCCCCCACGTTTTTATTTCATACAAAACTTTCCAACTTTACCTTCGTGAGCCCTTATCTCATCAATGAGCATTACAGCGCTGATCAAATCATTGGCAAGAAAAAGGAAGAAGGCCTTATTTTTGTAAAAAGTAAAAGGCATGCAAACTCATAACTTTTTTTTTTTTTTTACATTCATAAAGAAATGCAATCAGTTCTGTGTAAATCATTTAACAACACAAGTACAAACCGATTGACTTTTGGGTGTCCTCTGTGTGCTCCGAAAGTCTGTTTAGAATCCATGGCCACCAACACGCTTTGAAAAGGCTGTAGAGAAGGAAAGTTTTTGGAAAGTGTAAGTAACTGTATTCTGGAATTACAAAATTCATTGTTGATGGGTGAGGGAGTCCGGATTGGGTGTACAAGGAGTGTCCACCAAAAGTTCAGCCTTTCTATAACAAGATTGCACATGACTCAGCAAAACTGTCCCGAACTTGCATAAAGAATCATTAGTTCCTTTTAAAAAAACTCACATTAAGATTGCAAAAATCTTTTTTACTCTCAGTAGTACTTTGGAAAACATCTTTCTCTCAACAATGTCTTGCAGCATCCAGAAATGTAATCTAAAACGGTATTATACAAGAAAGAAGCTGCGTATCAACTCCACACGGAGAGACGGCTGAGTTATCGGGACATAAGCTCATCTCAGATGGATGGAAAAACAGCACACTGAGAAACGAGCTAGATAAAGCAGCCTGTTATCAGTTGAAGTTGAAAAAGCCCACATTTGAGATGGTTTGGGGATGTAGTGTCCATGGCTGGCTTTCTTGTGTCTGATGGTACAAGTGAGGCAAGGGAAGATATTTCCTGATATGCGACCATCTGGGTAGCATCCTTTCCCATATGTGAGAGACAATGCCAGATTCTGCTCTACACAACTCTCAGCACTATGCCTTCATGCACACAGTGCAAATATTATCTCATGCCTTCATGCACGGCTGTGTATGTTCATATATTCATCATACATTATGAGGATGGGAATCCAACAGAAACAACCTCAAACCCCTTTAGCAACGGAAAACCTGTGTTCAGTAAAAATAGGCACAAATTCTTGTGAAAAGTGGCACAAATTAGTTTCCAAACTGTTGAAATGTGTAATAAAAGGAGGCTAGATATAACACAGTGATACATTTTGGAGTGTATTGCTGGCATCATATTTTTAGATTTGTTAACATTTCCTAAACCCAGTCATGTTGCTAAGAGAGCACGGATGATAATCTCTTTTAACAGAAGCTCTTACAAACAAACAGATCACAGTATTACAGTTTTGTTGCCGCATTCTTGAAAACCTCCCCCAAAATTTCTGGAAATGGAGTTTGCACCTTATAACATTGAATTGCGTCAGTAGTAGTAAGCACAACACAATCAATATTTCTGTTTTTGGAGGTCATTCGGTGCGATACATTAAATTTAAACTCTAACCTGGCTGTGACACCCTTGCATAAGTTCCCTTGATTTGCAATTTAAAAGCAAGATGGTGAGCCAGAGAAATATAAAATTCATCTTTATTCATACAACATGTAATAAATAACATGTAATATGTAAGTTACCCTAAATGCATTGCAGGAGCAAAGGCGCTCACACTGGCTTCCGGATCCACAGCTGGGATCCGATTGTTTTGCAGTCACGTTTTATTAAGTTTCTCGTCACCTACAAAAATTCACTGTATGAACTGTATGTCATGTATGAACAGTAAACTGCATTTGGAATAACAAGGCAGTGCTAAAAAAACTAAAAACAACTCACACAAGTGAAGTGATGGCACACCGGAGGTGTTATGCTCACCTTAAGTGTATGCTCTCAAAATGCTGGGGTAAAATACTTAAGTGCTCTCCCCTCCTGAGACATCCAGCATTGCATCAAAATGTCACACTTGGCAGAACAGATAGCGGGCCTTATCGAGGGTCAAATTCGATCCTGCAGTAATTTCAGAAGTCTTTCAGCTGTGCCTTTCAGCCATGGTAGAGTGTGAGATGGCGTGCAGCGGTGTGTACTAATTTGTTGTAGAACCCAGTGAGCCAAGTCTGAGCCTGCAGGTACTGGGATGAATTAAAAAGGAGGCCTTTTACATGGTAACAATGAAGCTTCCTATCTGAGATATTGGTTTTATGGAGCGGCGCTCCCGAAGGGAAAATGAGCGTCGCGTTTAATGACGGGACGAGCTCTGTGGGGGCATTTGATTGTGATGGGCGTATGTTCAGTAGCATGAGTCAGATCAGGAAGAAAGAGGGGCATGGCAGGAGGGAAACGAGCGGGTTCGAGTCCAGGGCGGTCAGTGGCTGACTAGATAAAACAACAGCCCACTGTCCTGTAGAAACTGTACGGGATGTAGCGTGGTTGGCGGCAGGGAGTGTGTTGGACAGACAGTCTCTATCAGACGACTTGGTATGGATGACACGGACGAGGGACGTCAGCCCAATGCCTGAGGCTTTTATTAGCCGGTAAATAGGTGGTGGTCACAATTAACAAGTTCACTGGATGTGTGCTGGGAGGACAAAGAAAAATGACATCATTAAACATTAAACAATAAAGGGTGCAAACAACTTCCAAGCAAACAATATATATCCAATGGTTGGCCGAAGAAACACAAGGAAGCAAATCAAAGATCTCAAACTCACGTTAACAAGTAGACACACACTGGAACTGGGAAAGGTGGCAATGCTGTATCAAAGGGGTGAACCCTGGGCAAGCTACAAACTTATAGCCTGCACAGGGCACAGGGTTTCCCGGCAGGGGCATGGGTGTGGTCAGGTGTGGCAGGTTAGCCCGGCCCACTGAAATGGAGACCCCATCTCTGCCACAAGAGGTAGCCAAAAGAGACATGACCGGGAGTCTTAACAGTCCTCTGACACTTAACAGCACAGTGGTGTATCTGTGGTGACGCAAATAGGTAAATAAATGGCATGTGCATGGTATAATCTGTTTTGTCGTGATTTTTTTTTACATCTTGCATCTATTTAGCTAGATTGCCAGAGATTCTGCAGGGCATTGTGTTATTCAGACCTATTATTCATACTGCACGTGATTACCTCTGAAACTGTAGTCTGAAACTGTAATTGGACTCCAGGGGCAGGTGGACAAAGAAAAAAAAAAGAACAAATAGGATCCATTAGTGTCCCTTTATTTGTTGCTCGTACATTTATTTTCCTCTCTTTTTAAGGGAACGGAATGGCATGGAGGAAAATAAGAAGTCTTTGTCCTTTAGTCTGAGACTTGAGTGCCTTGAAAAACAGCAATTTTGGAGAAAAAAAACCCTTGTAGCTTTGGCCTGGAGTGAGAGCTAAAACTCAAGTATGTCAACTTCTCTTTTATTTATCGGCTCTCTTTCTTTTATTTACTTCCTCAGCTTCTGTCTTGCAATTTTTACATCTCTCATTGGGGCCATTTCTTTCACCACCTGTGCCAGGGTTGTATCTGTGTGCTCAATGTTAACAGCTATCTCAAACATTGTGCGGCAACTGAGGATGATAGTAGATTTCTGTGTCTTAGATTAAGGCTTCTGTCGTATTATGTATGAAAACAAAAATGAAAAGCTTCTTTCATTTGCAAGGTTTCGAGACTAAGCACACAATCAAGCTACTGGTCGTTACTCCATCTTCACACTGTGTAAATGCAACCTATTTTCTTGCCACCATGGTGCACACATGGAATATATCATTATTTCTTTGGGAAAAAATCGATACAAACTTAAAAGAAAAGCGTTAGACTGTTGCTCCTAATCTGAAGAGAGCTATCAATTGTTCACAAGTAAATATGAATATCTCTGTGGAAGGCAGAGCTTTGACATTTCGCTTTGCGTCAGCAAATCCAGAAACTTTAAAGACACTGAGTCAACATGAGCTCCTCTGTACACTTAAGTACTCTACAGTCAAATATGAAGCTTGGACGACGCTGGGCCAGGAAAAAAAAAAAAAAAAACGAAAAACATCTATGCCAAATCAGATGCAGCAAATCTAAATCAGAAAAACCAACAAAGCCCAGTCTCATCCTGATTGAATTGCTGTTGTGCGACTGCAATATATGGGTATAAGTGAATGAGCACAAACCTTAATGAGCTAAGCTCCTGAAAGAAGGGACCCAAATCCCTTCATGATGTGAGGGGCCGATAACATCAATCAGAAACAGTTCAGGTTTTTGCCCTAGAGTAATGGATTTATGAGGTGTAGTCTTTTGTTTTGCTTTGGTTTCATTTGCTCTTTCAATTTTCAGACAGTGCTACTGAATAAACATCTGACTGAAGCCAAGTGAAGAAATGCTTCTCAGGTCATTCTTGCTCAAGATATTGTTAATCAGAGCACACAATAATATACAGCCAACAGTTTTGTCTGGAAAATAGTGTTAAAAATTTGGATCCAGTCCTCTGAGACCTGTTCTCACTCACAAAATTGAGGCTGATATTCAAATAATTCAGTTATCATATGTCAGTTCATACAAAGATGACTCTGACTTAGTACCTTTTACTTTAACGCCGCGCCTGCCGTCCCTGATGGCAGATATTTCTGTTAATAGAACAGAAGAAAAACGGTCACGTATATGTCACAGACTTGATACATGTGTGTTTATATATCTAAAGTCACCCCTCATTAATTCACAATTTCTCAGAGAATGGGAGGCTGGCGCTCCGATTTACTAGACTAATTAGAAATTCATCACACAGGATAAGAACTGACTTTGTACAATTCTAATGACGTTGGAAGTCAATATTTGTGTGAACAGCTTGAATGTTCCACTCCGCCTGAAACCTTTTTTGACAAACCTTCTTGTCATCAATTCAAATATTCTTCCAGAATGGCTTCGGTGTCCTTTCTTGTATTCGGACCTGTTGCCACTGCTTTTTAGTCCATGTTTTGGGCTTGAACGACATCCTGTCCTGATGACATCCTGATCAACGTGAAGGTCCAGACCCACCTCCCAATTCACACCCAATATGAGATCTTTTAGACTAATTTATCTCTGAAAATCACCTTGTTGCGATAATACTATTTGTCCCTAAGTGTTATGTTATCTTTTTTGGATTGTTTTTGTAATTCTTTATTTTACTAAAGAAACTGAGTTAATCACTGGCGCTTTGTTATGCTTTAGAAATGATTTAAAGAGCACTTAATTACCCATGAACCACATTGATCATGATACGTTCAGGTGTGACTGACATTATTTAGAAAAACGCTTGATCATTTCTTATTGTTATTTTCCTCAACAGAACATGTTTATTTTTACTGTTTTCCATAAAGCACTATGGACATTGTGCCCGTATTTCCCAAATGTACTGGTTCAACAGTCCATGGTTAGACATCGAGAATAAGCTGTGTCTGGGAATAAGAATTTCTTAATAAACTATTAAGGAAAAAATAATCATTGTAAAATTTAATCATAAGACTTCCACATTTTTCTCCGTGGAACAGTGTGACTTCTTACACTTTCCACCGTGAGATCAGGTTGACATTTTCTCAGCAGCCTCTTCACCCCAAAACGTTTTCAATTATTTAGACGAAAATTGAGGCTCTGAGAGAAATACCTGGTCGGTTGACATGAAATATCAAAGTTATTAAGTCAATCTTTTTGCCCTCGGGAGCTGCAAATATAGAATACCCTCACCCCAGTTTGGAGACGGCTCTGGCTGACAATATTGTTTTGAATTTAATCACAAATAACTTTAAAGTCAAAATATTTATTTGTTTTGAGTAAATGGAAAAACAGCAAACTGGTGATTATGAAAAACTATGTCAGGCTGTAAGTTACATGGCAGGAATTTGGTCCCTGACAAAATCCCTGACCTGCTAGGATAATGCTAAGAGTCTGTCCAGCTGCTTTGGAGAATGTGAACGACTGTCACCAAGAGGGCACATTCAGAGTACCGTATGCAATATCGGAGTTGAGAAAAATTTATATTCCAAATCATTCTTTCCTGTGCGGAGACCAACGAAGTCGACATGCAAATGTTATTAAACTAGGACCTTTGGGGTTAAGAACTTGACATGTGTTAAATCATAATGACATTTATGCTGCTCGCCCTCATTTGATTTCATAGTACGCCTTACTCTGCCTTTTGTTTAAGGAAGGTTTTAAGATGTAAAAGACTTCTCAGGTCGTTCCTCGTCTTTGTGCTTGTCAGACCTCCCTCCCAGCTTAATGGCTGCCATTTTGCAGAGGGACTCAAGGAGATGTTTTGCGTGACTGGAACGTGAACGAAACTGGGTGTCCTATGAATATGAATCCCTGCAAATGTTCACAAGGTCCTCTTTCCTGCTTTCTGGCTTTATAGTTTGGGGTGTAAAAACCAGAAATTGTGCTGTCCTCCGCCATGAGTGACTCGAATCCTAAACAATTATCGAGCCTGTTTCTGTTGAGATGACCACGAAACTCACACTTTCTCTGCCGCAGGTGGCAAAAAGCTCTTTTCCAATTAACAAGTCTAATTACATCACAACTCTGTGGAGCTGTCTGCCATCTATTGTGTCTCAGTGTCAGTGTGCACTTGTAGGTGTTTTTGAATATGTGTGTGTATGGGTACAACTGTTCATCTCGGAGTGTGAATTTAAAAATACTGCAGAATGATCTCTGGGATTCAGGGACATGACTACATTTCTTTCTTGGCCTGATAAACGGCATAAAAATAAGTCATCTGTTAAATACTGAATATTAGCACCTAAGTGTTGGCAGTCGGTAAAAAAAAGAGCTGACTGCTTGTTTTTTTTGGGGGGGGGCTTTCAGCGAGGCATTCAGATTTGCTTTGGTGTCTACATCACATTCCAGCTTAGGGTAGAGCTGCTCCATCTTTAATGTCATCCAGCTCCGTTCTCATCATGTTACGGTTACTTTACGTTACTCTGGACGATTACTCTTTGCAAAGCAATAATAAAAAATACTCACCAGCAAGCAGCAAAGAAGCTCTTTTAAAAGGACATTAGTTTATTAATGCTCCACTAATAAATTGGACTTCTAATAGATTTAATTTTTCCTTTTTTTATTACCAGTGTTATGGGCTGTAAATGACTGATTCCTGTGTGTCACTGAATGCACCACCAGTGCCTCCAGTATGGCCGAAAGAAGCCAGCTTGTTATCTTTGGAGCAAAGTAACTCATTTAAGCAGTAATTGCTGCTATTCTTAATAAAGGACTGGGGCGACAGTGATACCAAGGATTTGTGGAGACAATTTGCAAGAATCTTAGCCCAAATCTTACCAGCAACTAAGAAACGGCAGTATTTGTGATACATGTTGAATTAGCAGTGACATAATACTGGTCTTAAAAACTAACGAGAGGGACAAGATTTTGCTGCGTTTTGGGCCGCGTCTCATGATGTTTATTAAACTGCTGCACCGTTTGATGCCTAATCTACTGTTTGATGTAAAGTATGTATCCATACAGTATGTTTTTTAAAGCATATTTTTAGCCTAAACGTGTATTTTGAGCTTTGCAGTTAGATCTTTGCTCTTCTCATGCACTGTTAGTTTTTGGCATTTTGACCAAGCGTGCCACGTGCTTCAGTCATCCTCACATTGCGTTTACTTTGCCTGTGATCTCATAATATGTCATAAAAAGGTCAGCATACATCCTCTTACCGCTTAAGGTTAAAAGCCTTGGCGTCAGTATTGGATGCTGAAATATATCCGAGCGCCACTCAAGATGCAAGCAAATGGGGATAAAAAAATCAAAACATCCGTTGAGGAAAGGTTTCTTTCCTTTCCATTATTTAATGAATGGAAGGCCTTACCAAATGTCACCTTGGAGCTGGAGCCTATCCCAGCTGACATTGGGCGAGGGGCGGGGTGGACCCAGGACAGGTTTCCAGTTGGCAGGGCAATAGATTTGGCTAAATGAAATTCTAATTAAATAATGTTTGTGGCTGTAAATTTCACACAACCTGGAAAAAAAAAGTAACAAAAAAAACAATCAACAGAGTGACGGTGGATAATCGCTCAAATTCTATGAGACAGGATGATGATCTCAAGCAAACCTCAAAATCCACAATAGAACAGACTCATGTTTGTCATGGCACCCACAATCCACTGACCTAGACATGACTTCTGGAAATGTGGATTGAATATAGCTACAGGGCCGCAGCTTAGCCTAACGGTTACAGCGGGTGGACCATGTGTGAGGACCTTCTCATAAGCGGACAGCCTGGGTTTGATTCCGGCCCATGGCCCCTTCCCACAGGTCTCCCCCTCTCTATCTCTGCCCCCCTACCTGTCAAGCTACTGTCATTAAAGGCCACTCGAGCCAACAAAATCTTTAAAAAAAATAGCTATAGATTTGTCATGGCTTAAGTTTTTCTTTTTTTTAAATCTCTGTATGAAAAAAAAGCCCTCAGTCATGTGTTTGACTACACTACAGGGTGTTAGCCGTTAGAGGTTGTTAAGCCTTCCCAGTTGTCTTCTGTAAAAAAGCCAACCCAACCTGAACAGAAACTACAGAAACGTGACACAGCCCGTTTCCTAGTTTTTATCTCAAATGAGAAGTGGACATTGTTTTCGCCTGCCTCCCCCTGTCTTTCGTACCTCACCAGGGCAGGAAAAACAACCTGTTTCACCCAATTATCCCTCCCACAGGGCACAGTCAGGCAATCTGGCTCAGGGAAGGTGCTGATTCATTGAGCCAGATGATTTAAAGCTTTTCGGGGCCACATGTCAGCCCACCAGGACCAAAACTGCCCAGTGATTCTCAGTTGATTTTTAACATAGCAAGTTGCTCCCCTAAAAGAAGCCGAGACCAAAATAACATGTTATTTCTGGTCTTCCTTATTTGACATTCTGAAAATAGTATTTTCGAAGGGCAGAAAAATGCCGTAAATCAGTGAGTAACATACCCTCTACTTTATGTAAAAGCTGTTTACTGCTTGAGACATATTGGCCATTGATATTTTCTCACTGGAAATTGCATCATACACCACAAAAATATGTAGCTAAAAGCATCTAAAAGGCTGGAGCGATCAAAGACAAACACGAGGTCCTTCAAAAACATAGACGTTATTTGCCTGTCTGAAATCCCCTGACGATGAATTTCAAATAGCTACTGAGAGAGATTTTGTGCTCAGGGCAAGAATGTTAATACTTTTTTTTTAAAGATAGCAGCTCATTTGATAGCTTCCGTCAATATATGCATCTACATCAGCCACAGAAGAGGCCACAAGCGCTTCATTAGCACATCCAGCTATGGGAACGATAAAGAGGGGCTAAAGACGTGGCGTTTGTGGTGACCCTGGCGCAGGTGTGATGTCCCCTCTGCCTCAGCTCTCACTCTTGAAAGCCATTTATGATTGATCCGTGTGTCGTGTCACTCAGGATTGTTGCAATTAAAGACAAATACAACAAGAGGGCTATTTTAAGTCTGGCGCTATCTGTGGGAAAAGCAACAGAGGATAATTGGGTATTGACGAAAGAGTGTGAAAAGCAAAGACAGCAGGCAAGACCACTCTCCAATTTACCCTGTCATCTTGAGGCTCTGATTATGCTGCTTACTGACCATATAATTGGTGCAATGCTCGATAAAAACAAACATTTTAGGGCGCACTATCAAATGCAAGCTACTAACATAAAAATATTCTGAGCACTTAATTGAAATGCTGCTTTTCTCCTGTGTCCTGCAATTACTCGTAAAGGCCTGTCAGAGTTGTGACCTCCTGTGTTAAATGCACAATTAATCACTGAGCTGTGTCTTTTTCAAAGGTATAGGATGCTTTCATGCTCAATATTAACTGACAATAAAAGTCTTGCTAGGAGTTAATCACCAGACTGCCACGTTCATGGTTCTAGCTGCAAAATCCTTCACAGAGGAGTGACGAGTGCACGCCTGACTGCCGTTAAATGAGACCAATAAAGGAAAGATTAGGTTGTTTCACGTGATAATGTCACACATTTGTGTTTTCTGAACTTTTTCTTTTGTTTGTTAGTTTGGTTTTACTGACTTCCACTTTTCAATCAGAGCTTCTCAGCATTTGATCTTTCTCACAGAACTGGACTTAAAAATCATCCAATGCATTATGACCACCCCAAAACAACCATCTTTTTGCAACCCTATTCTTAGAGGCTTATGTCTCCCAAAGATGGTCACTAAAATTGAAATGTGGCTAATTCAGAGGCCATGTTAAAACATCAAACCAAAGTTGAACAATCTTTCCAGTAACGATGCGTCATGTGCTTCTACAGTAAGTCATCATTAAAGGGAGCACTGTAAATCATGACCAGCGTGTTAACTGGTTTGTGTCCATAGAAATGTTGAAGAATAAGGGCTCTCTTCAGAACACTTCTCAAATCCCACAGTCACCGTCTTCCCATCATGCATCCTTTCGCCAAACCCTTCTCAGGTAAGTAATGTGTCTCACCTGGCCATCCACATGGCTTTTTCCTGGCTGTTGGAGCCAGATGTGCATCCACACAGCTTCACGCATCCTAGGCCCGACAACTGTTTCAGGTGGAAACTGGCATCGACTAGTGCAGGGTTCCGCTCTCATTCTGTTTGACAATTCAGACGTTCCCCTCCCAGGTCTCCTTTAACTTCAGGCTTCTACTTTAAAAGCCTGTGGAGAGCATCATATAAAGCAAAACATGTGAGCTCCATCTAGTGCTGGAAGAGATCCTCTTCAGTCTCTGTTTCACCTGCACATAAAAAAAACAAAAAAACAAACAAAACCAATGCACATACACTAGAGGCATGCTTTTATCTTGCCGAGCCTACCTTTGGGTAGGGTGGAACTTTTACCATCACAAATATCCAGTGTTCAGCTGTCAGGAGAGCAATTTTACAAAAAAAAAAAAATCTTCCCAGTGAATCACATGTCCACCTGACTGTGTCCCAGGCCACTCGGTGTGTTTTGTAACCCTGAGCCAGCAGTAGCCTCATTGCTGGGTGAAGAACAACACAGGCCATCTGTTGTGTGTTTCCTTTGGTGCCCTGCCACTAAAGCTCCGTTGCCAGAACACCCAAGGGTACCCATACGCAGTGCGCTGCGCCAGGGGAACGGCTCACTGAAGCATCTTTGTAGCCGACTGGCTCAGTTGGGGGACGCCTGTTTTCTGCCAGAGCCCAGACACAATGGCTGCCGTGTCTGAAACGGGCCCTCGTCGAGGCAGGATCGTTACACAATCATGCCATTAACCTTAATTGGGGCAGCCTGGTGGAACACTGAAAAACTTTCAGCACTCTTAGACAGCAGTGCTATTCCTTTGAGTTACATAAAATCGAAACTGATCTCAGGCTGAGTTAATTGAATTGCAGAATGCTTATCTTCCTGCTGAGGACGAGTTACTCTCATGCACTGCTCAACGCTAAAGCCAGTGCATGGACAGTCACTTAGTCCCCACGTGTTATCCTAACACAGGCTTAAGGAGACATATGGCGCCATGGAGGACGGCACATATGTTTTCCTTTGATAGATGCCCATTTGACCTCGAGGCTGAAGAAACATTGCAAGGTACGATATCTCCAGATCCACTGATAGAGAGGATTGTCAGATTAAAAAAGGCTGCTGTATCTTCCATGACACAGCTTTGACACTCTTTGGTCTATCCATCTCCGCTAGCAAATAGAACGTATTAATAACATCTCCCATTCATCAGAAAACATCGCCCACAGTACTTCCGCCCTACATCTGCTATCTCATGCTGATATTAAGCTCCACAGAGATTGGATTGTGAAAGGAGATTACCGTGACAGCAGGACTTTCCAGGGCAGAGGGTTACTGCACGTGTTTCTGCGACCAGCAGCAACCGGCACAACTTATCGGTTATGAAATGAACATTTGGGCTTTTTGTCTTCTCGACTACCTTGGAAAAGGACATTCAAATGCCAAAAAGGCAAGACCTGCTTACTCCAAAGCCCTGCGGCACCTTTAAGTAAAAAGGCACTTCGCTGCTTTGGTACGACAGTAAGACACAAACACACATAATCTATTTAGCTCAAGCCCAGGATGTTTTAAGTATGTTTTCGAAGCCTTAAAAGTGTTTGTGAATGTCAGCGTCTTGACAGATTGTGGAGGAGCACGGCGGTGAATGAATAGTGTAAACAGGAGATGAATCATCCCTGTCACAGGAGAAACAAGCCAGTAGGGGAGGAAATGCTGCTCATGGCCTCCCCTAGCCTTTAAATCTTTATCTGTGGAACCAGTAATGATGTTTGTGGGCACAATTTCTTTGATTCTCTTGGCTCAGCCAGATCCGGTTAAAAATAGTAACGGCGCCATGGTTTCCCTGTGCCGTTTTGCTGTGGAGCTAATGCCGGGTCATGTCCTCCAGCAGAGTATTTCTTAATTACATGGTGTACACATAGTAAGAGACAAACAGATTCAAACGCACGCCTCCTGTGACGGTTCGGATGATGAAAGCACATAGCTTGAACACATGGGCCCGCAGATGAGCAGCTGTCAAGACGCCGAGTTTGAATTAGATTACCAAAGCATTGGATTCTGAGGGGGTACAAAAGTCTGACACCACCTGTGGAGATGCACTTCTGATCCATTCATGACTTAATGGTGGTGTTTCTTGTCGAGTTCTCCTGAAGCTTTCGGGGGCGTTTTAGAAGATTATCCTGCTGCTGTCATGGAGGTAAACCAGGATGTGTAGCACTTGTCTAAATAAAGAATGCTTCTTTACTAGGTATGGTGGATTTGTTGTTGTTGACATCTCTTTGGTCATTCTTCCTCCTGCCTCTCTCCCAACACACACCCTTCTGCGACCTCAGCAAATCCCAAACTCAGATTCATAGGTGATCTACGTTTTCCAAACTCACTCAGCCATTCTATTTTGTGTTTTTATCTCTCTCTCCACTGGTGTCTTTGAATCTATCAAAAACGTTTCAAATTTTTCAAGCTTACGACAGTTTATCTGCTTTTCCGGTCTGCTCTGTAATGAATTCAGTGGTTCTCAGAGATGTATAAAGTACTGGAGTAGAGGAGTGGAGTAGAAGTACAAGTACTATATAAAAAAATTGTCTTGAGTAAAAGTAGAAGTACTCCATTTTTTTGGTACTTAAGTTTTGCAAGTAGACGTATTTCAAAAATTGCTACTCAAGTATTAAAAGTACAAGTATAAGTAAAAGTACAAGTTCTGTGTATATTAAAAAAAAAGGCAGTCGAACGTGACCATACAGGTGTTTAGAAAAACAGAAAACTACATCTGCATTAGCAATCAACAGCACTTCATCTACTATTATTTATTATTCCAGAGTCAGAATCCTGAGCTGACCTTTATGCTAGCATGTAGCATACAGCTAGCCAGCTAGGTTAGCTTTATCTAACGTTAGCTGCTACGTCCTGAGTGAACAGGGAGAACTAAACTAGTGCTTATTTACTATCTTATATGTCATTGTATTTTTTAACTTACTTTGAAATGCTTCTTCAGATTAGATGTGGAATTTTTGAAGGCCATGATTTCAATCTTTCGGGAGGCTTTTTTTTTATGACGGCACAAGTCGCCCAATGAGGAGCCAGCTTCCCAAACCCTGACAGAGCTAACTACAGCTCTGGCCCTGACACTATGACCTGGGAATTACTCATTACGTTTACATACCAGTAACGAGTAAAGATTCAGCGCGTGAAAGTAAAAGTATTGAATTAATTAAAGATATGTAGTGGAGTAAAAGTAAAAGTACGGCACAAAAAATATACTCCAATAAAGTACAGATATGGCATTTTGGTACTTCGTACAGTACTTAAGTAGTTCTACTTCGTTACTGTACATCTCTGGTGGATGGCAAAAGCCTAAAACCTGCATCACTTTGGTGAAAGACATTGCTGATTGCTGAAGGCATTGTTGGGAGATTGCTAAATAAAAATCTTAACATCTGGAGGAAATGCTTGTATTATTCTGAGTGGAACTAATGAAATAGGCGAGCTGTGACAGAGGAAGGGGGACAGTTAGGATGGCGTTACTGACGTCCATATGTCATACTTAGCAACGTATGTTTTGGCTGTGAAACTAGTAACTTGTCAAAATAAAATTCCATGCTTGATTGGAGAAATTTCTGACTTAATTGAACATATTGAATAAGTAAAATTTTCTTTATTTCAGGCTATTTCTCCTACTGTTGTGGGAACACCACTAGAGGTCAGGCTAACATTCAAAACCCACGCTCTTGCAGGCACACCCGACCCTGAAAGATCCCCTCACCTGCACATTTTTTTCTTTTCTTTTGTCACGGCAACATGTCAGCACGCTCGTTGGTGCTCTGCTTATCATCTTCCCGGCAAAATCATCTGTGATGCTGCGAGTAAAAGAAGCCTCACGCCGGCAAAGGGAGGCAGAGGCTGTCACAACAGCACAGAGGCGCACAGCAGCCCAAGACTTGAAACTGTCACTGCATGCCAGAAGAGAATGACTTCTGTTTTCCCACAGAGAGTGAGAGTTTGGGATGTTTGCAGCTGCTGTCTGCTCTGTCAGATAAACCTAACCCTAATCAGGATTACCCTGCATGACCAGTGGTGGGAGGAGGAGGAGGAGGGGACTCGGACCTTCAAGTCAAGTTGAATCCGAAGTCATTTTCTATTCGAGCTGGATTGAAAAAACAGAAAAATGTTCCTGCACTGCTCAACTCTCATACATAAGGGCTGTTTGTTTCCTTCATGGCTGAACCAGAGCAGTCTAACACACACCCTGCAATGTCTTTAGAAGCTATGGTATCAAATCTGTTCATATATAGTGTAATGTCACTGAGCAGCTAATATGAAATTCATATTCAGTAAATGTCACAACATGTAACCCTGCTGGGTACTGAACAGGGAAACAAGGCAAAAATAACTTTAAAAAAGAGATAGTCGTTCACGATTTATTTACTGAATAAATTTGGACAAAACACCAGAATCTGTTACAATACAATCAGAACATCTGAGGCAGATATCCCACCATGCACCAACCCCCCTCCATGAAACAAAAGGAACTAAACATTAGCACCAAATCAGCACCAACTTAAAATTAAAAGCAGTCTACAAAAACAAGGAAAGCGATAGCCGTTTTTATTATTATCACTACTGAAAAGTTGCAAACTGAGGGTTGTTTTTTTTTTCTTTATCAAAAGGAAAAAAGGAGGGGGAAAAAGTAGGCCCAAGAAAAGAAAAAAAGAAAGAAAAAATAAGAAGCAAAAAAAGAAAGAAAAACACTACAAGCATCCTCCTAACCCCAACCCCACCCTCACTAGGCAGGCTATAGCATTCATGGAGCACATGCCAATGACTAGATTAAAAAACACAAATTCAAGTAACATTGAGATACGATAAAACATGTCCACTGGTACCCATTCCGAGCATGATCGTTTCACAGAACCTACACAGGCAGTAGGAAAACTAACATGAGGTCATGGAGTGAGCATGTCATAGCAAACACTTCTACTGAATTTCTCGTATCAAGTTTTTTTTTTTCCTTTCTTTTTTTTTTTCTCTAAAGAAGTGAGGGAGACTTGGTGGCTTGGCCTGTCGGGGCACAGGAATACTGGCACAGACGATATTGTGTTTCCTAAAACTTCAGACAGACGTTTTTGCTCCTGTCTTGTGTCGAGATATTGCCTACGTCATACATGAAAAAGGAATCTCTGGATAAAGAAAAACCCTGCAATGTAGTTTTAAATATAGAAATTTATATTTATTTATATATATTTATATAGCCGTTACAATTTAAATAAATGTTATGTTCTCGTTCCTACAACTGAAGGATACAGTTAAATAAAATAAGCTAATTTTTTTTTTTCAAAAAAAATGGTGGAATTGTCCTTTAACCTAAATTAGACTAACACACCAAGTGCTTGATGCCATGTTGGGAGGATTACTGAGAAAAATAGCTCAAGATTAAGGTTTAGGGAGTGACATTAATGCAGCAGTAACAGACTGGAATAGCTTGAAAATAAAATAAAACCATTAACTGGTGTACAAACATAATATGAATTAAAAGTATAGAGAAAAAAAAATGAAGGGACTGAGGAGAAGAAGGAGGCTTAATCATGACTGAAAACAAGGCCATTGAAGAGTTTAGTTACAATGCCAGAGTCTTCTGTAATGCAAAAACAGAGACAAACCAAAAAGGCAAAAGCGTCAAAGGGAAAGATACAGCCAACTAAAACGCCCAGTTTCTTAAATGGTCTCAGATCAGGTGTAACCGCCTTGTGTTGGTTTAGCAAACACGAGGCAGGATTACTTCCGGCTCTGTGGTTTTTCCTAGCAGCCACGGCTGGGACGAACACAAAGCCACATCTGGAAGAAAAGCTGTGGTGTTTCCGGGCGTGGGTTGGCTCCTCCTCGCTTTCCCGCACCCCCGTGTCCCTTCATGCTTTCCATAGTGTCAAAAAAGGTGAATGGATCAGTGAGTTGGTGAATGGTTTTTCTTTTAAATGGAGCACCACGTTAAAACAAACACATCCGGGGAAGAAAACAAAAAAACAATCAGAATAAAATAATGAAGAACGTTTGCTACATTGTTTGCACTTTGCATGTCTGGTGGCAACACCCCCCCCACCGGGGTGCCGGTCGCCAGATGAAATATAGATGCCATTTGTCATGCCAGGCTCAAGGTTTTCCATGAAATGGTGGATAAGGAAACAGGATGGAAACACCTTTATTACGAGTGACAAATTCACCTATTTGACTTCTAAACTACTGTTTCTGGCTCTGCCGTGCGACCGCGGCGAGCCGACTGTGGCGGCATCGTCCGTTTGTGTGCTTGGCCTGTGCTCAGCTGAAGAACTGCTCCAGCTCCTCTTCCATGTTCACCTCAGGCACAATCTGCTCCTGTTCCCTTTCCCCCCTGCTGTGTGCCGGCGTGCCCCCCAGCGCCCCGGAGGAGGCGAACCACGGGTGCTCCAGGATCTCGCGGGAGGTCAGGCGCTCCGCCGGCTCCCGGCGCAGAATGGAGCGGATCAAGCACTTGGCTTTGGGTGTCAGCGTTTCGGGGATGTTGAAATGGCCCCTGCGGATTTTGCTGAACAGGGAGCCTGGCTCCACGTCGTGGAAGGGGTAGCGCCCCACCAGGATGGTGTACAGCATGACACCCAGGCTCCAGACGTCAGCCGCCTTCCCTGAATAGCTGCCGTTGGCGTTGAGGATCTCCGGACTGACGTAGGCCGGGCAGCCATGCTTGTCCGACAGGGAATCATCGTGGCCGGCCAGGATGTAAGTGTCCTCGAGACTCTCCAGCTTTACAAGGCCTCTGCAGACCGCAACGGAAAGAAACAATGCCATGAATGACAGGAACTTCTTACCAGGATTTGCCAGATTAGCATTTAGACTTTAAGCTCTACTATGATACCCTGTATAGTAACATAAATAAAATACTGTTGTAGAAAAAGGAAAAAGTCCATATTCGTTCAAATTAAAAGGAACATGCCAGACCATAGAAAAAAAGAAAATGTGCAGTGCTGAAAATCACGCTTTCTCCCTCTTTTTTTTTCCAGCAACAGCATCCATTTTTGTCGGAAACCCCACAACGGGGGCTAAGACTCCCCTGGGAGCAGATCACAGTGAACATTTGTTGTGGGTGTGGAGTTACAACCGTTTTCAGATGAGGTTCTGAACCAAAAGCAGGAAACAAAGGTTGCCTGACAGAATCTGTTAGCATTCTTTAGAAGAGACTAAACCAAAAAACACATACTGAGGAAGAAATAAAAGAAAAAAGGTATTCAATCTGTGGAGATCTCCCCCTAGTGCTGCTAGTGCTGCGTCATTTGCATTTAATTACACATTAGCCCAGTTGAAAGCTAAATTCATCAATATGCCTTGGAGCTTTTTCCCCCCCTTGCATTTTCAAATTATGAGTTGACTGCCGCTCTGCCGTTACAGCTGCACGACAAAATTGGGTCAAGAACTTAGATTTGGCTGTAAAATACAGCTGCACAACAAAATTGGGTCAAGAACTTAGATTTGGCTGTAAAAAGCCAACTCAAGTACCATCTTTTGGGTGCTTGTCAATTCCCTGAGTGCATTTACTACTGTCTTTTGTTTCAGCCTCAGAGGGCTTCCATCCATGTCATCACCGTGCTCGCACCGCCTCAGGAAGGCAGGGGCGGTGTTAGGGGAGTCTTGACAGGCCATGTAGTAAATATAACCTGTGCCTTCCGTCTTAAAGTTCAGCCGGCATCAATCATTTAAAGCGGAGATGTCCGTCTCAGCCTGCAAGAATTCCAGGTCACTGGACCCACACTAAATATGCGAGACAGCTTCAATTCTTTTGCCTTTGAGGACCCCCCCAAAAAAAATCTCTGATGATGCTACAGCCAACTCAGAAGAAACAAGTTTATGATGTGGAAGAAGCTGAAAGTACTTAATATTTATACATAATATCTAGAAATTATGGGAAATATTTGGCAGCAAAAGCTGCTCCAAGCAGATGCTGGGGTTCTGTCCGCCACCAGGGGTCAGCAAAGCTGCACGAGTGCAGTTCCACTGCTGTCTCCTGCTCATGCACACAGTTGTGCAGAAAACTGGGCTCATCCTGCCCGTGCTTTTCATTTAACCGGTGGTCCTGGTCCAGAAAATGCCTAATGACTCACCCAACATGCATTTTCACTTATATCGATATAATTGAATAAGTGAACATCACGCAGCCACTTAAGAAACAAGTACACAAAAAGAACTGGACCAGAGACCAAGTTTGGGTTTGTTTGAGAGGACAGTTGCTTTCAAATTGTCGACACATCTTACCCATAAAAATGAAAAAAGAGAGAGAAAGAAACACTCACCTGTCCTCATTTTTGAAGACAAACTTCCTCAGTTTGAGGTCACGGAGGACCAGCCCATTGTCATGGCAGTGCGCCACGGCCGAGGCTATCTGAAAGAAGAGCCGGGCGGCCTCGTCCTCCCGCAGCTTCTTGCAGGTGCGGACGAAAGAGTGCATGTCGCCATAGCTCCGGTTGAAGAACACGTATGCTCGCGTCTCCCCGAGCAAGATCTCCAGGATTTGGTTAATGTGCCGATGCTGGCCCAGGGCAAAGTAGGGCGCCAGTGACTCCTGGTACCGGCCGATGTCAAAGACCTGCAAACGAAAGAGAGAAAAGCATTTACATGGAGATCTATTTTAAAAAACTCCTCGAGTCCTGCATGACAAAAACTATCTTTAGTGGCTGAAGGTCGGGCAGACGGCACTTTTCGGCTGTGGGTTCTAATTGTACGCGAACATAACGCCGCCGACATGTCATGCGTTCTTGATATTCTTGCAAAACCAGATTTGAATTCACTTTCGTTTTGTAGCATAGGAGGTCTCACAGAGACGAGCAAAAAGAATCACAATAGCGAGTGGCATTGTGCTGCAACCAAGGGTTGCAGTGTCTCTTTTTGTTTCCATAGCGACCCCCCCTACCCTCCTCCTCCACTGACTTTCACTGCAGCCAGTTCAGGTGAGAGGGCTCCTCTGCTTTGCAATCAATACAGACGCACCTCACGGGTCTAGAGATCCCGCTCTGTGACCCGAGCCGCCAACCTGACAGGGGCGATCGATCCAGGAAGGAGGGATTGATTGCCACTGTATTGAGGTCAGCAGGAAGCAGCCGAGGTCAAACAGCAGTTAGCTCATCACGCAGTGCCAAAGGCCATTAATTTGTCACGGCGATGACAAAACATTATCTCTAGTCAAAAGGTGCAGGTTACTGGAAATGTCATGCCTCATGAGTCCAAGGGTGCGTGAAACTTTTGTCTCAATTCACCGAGCCACATAAGCCAGCTTAAGGCCGGAATGCTCCTGTGGGACAAGCCCACAGCCCCACTAATCGGTATTATAGAAAAGTCAATATGGGCTATAAATGTGGCCAGCAAAGGCCATTAGGCTTGCCTGGTGCTTAGAAGGGAGACCTGCAAGTGTCTCCCCTCAATAAGTGGAAAAAAATAAACACCACTACAACAATCCAAACATTTGGTACAAAACACGCTGCATAGGTATTTCCACGCACAAGAGATAAATCCATTGCTTTTAGAGTACCATTGCTGCGTTGCATTATGAAAGAGGGAAGCCACGGAGAGCGAGAATAGCACAGAGGAGTGTGTGTGTGGTTACTCACTCCTTTGTCAACGTTACATCATGCAATCCAAACCACGCAGCTCACCCCATTCACTTTTTCCATTAGGCTGCTCCGCCAGCTCTCCCTTTACAAGGCCAGCAATTATTAAAAAGTTTCACAGACAGACCTGCTGCAGCCCCGAGACACCCCCTGCATTTCTCCATCTGCAAACTACATGTTGGGCAGATGTGGAGGATAATTATTTCTAAAAAGGGGGTTTAAGGGACATCTCGTCTCGTGTGACGTTGCAAACAAAAGGTTCAAAAGAAAAGCACCGCATGCGAACAAAACCCCTCTCCACCCCAGTTTGAAGCAGCTAGAAAAGAAGGGGGGTAGGTTATCTATTTCTGGATCGTGGGTATTTTGTGCCACATCGCCGACTGCTCACCTTACACACGAGCTCGTCCCCGCTGTGCAGGTGGGCGGCCCTGAAAACGTGGTCTCCCTCCAGCGGCTCCAACAAAAGGTAGTCCCCGATGCGGGAGATACAGTGCGAGGAGTCCGGGGTCTCCGGCGGGCTGGGGGAGCCGAGGTTGGGGCTGAAGCTCTGGTGCGACTCTGTAGTCCTTATGCAAGACAATTCTTCGAAATCGTGCGATTTGTGTCGCGATCTCCCATAACGTGAAATGTTAATTGGATTTGACCTCTGTATGTTCATGAGGAAGAAGTGCGAAACCCCCTCAGAGCCGGGGACCTTTCTCCTTGTTCACTGCTCCGGCGAAGGGCACCACTTTGTTGTTGACTCAGTGCAATGAGGCGATTCGTCCAGTGACTTCAGCAAGGCTTGAATGGAGTAGACTTTTTTTTTTTTTAGAAAAGGAAAAAAAGAAAAGAAAACCCAGACGATCTGATTTCACTGCACCCTGCCGTTTAAGGATGTGGCCGCGTATCAACAGGCAAAAGCGGCTCAATAGATTTTACTCAACTCCACAAATAGACACGCTCTTCCTTTCCCGTTCATTTGCGCCCCTTTGTTTTACATTCAAAAAAGATGAGGCCAGTAGGAAATAAAGAGCTAGTGGCCCCAGTCGAGAGAGGACCTTTAAAAAAAAACGTACTGCAATCGGGTTTCAAGCGAGCAGGCGAGACAAAGCTGCAACAAAGGCTACCAAAAGTTAGCTTTTAAAATGAATGAAGGGTGCCAAGTCCACCGGCTGCTCGTCCGCTAGCTTATCTTTGCCGGTTAATGGTGAGCCACATTTCGTAATACGGAAACAATAAATACCTGGGGTACACGTTTGCAGGCACTGGGGGGAAATATTAACAACTAGCTTGAGTCTTCCGAGCTTATTGCGGTTACGGAATTGTGCAGAAATGTAGCTGATAAAGGATGGCTAGCAGGTGTAGGGCTAACTATTTAGCTTGTTTGGCTAACGAGTACCAGGTCAGTGCACGGCCTTGTTCCCTAGGACCACATCCATGCAGGGTGATTGTCATCTACCACAGAAGGAGAAAACCCCATCCGGAAAGGCTTCCGCGGCTCTTTGTGTGCAGGAGGCGACGTTTCCTCGCTCTCGTTCTCTCGCTCGCTGGAGAAAAAAAAAAGTGCCCGTTTCTGCCTTAAGTGTGTCTTCTGCTGCAAGTTGAAGGGGAGGAAGAAAGGGACGGCCGGCCGACTTTCCCAGGCCAATCCCTTGATTCAGCAGGACATCTTCTCTCCCGTGGAACCGCTGTGCTTCTTACGTGGCCGGGAATCTAGTCCATTCAGAGCGGAGGGGAGGCCAGCCGAGCTGCACGCACTGCGCCTGTTCGGAGGGAGAGAGCTGCCTTCCTGCCCGGCGGAGGAGGGTGTTCTGCGCGCGCGCGTTCAGGCCACGCACGCACACATACACGCGAGAGACGGACCCGCCTCCTTACGTCACACCCACGTCGAAACCCCATTGGCTCGCAGCCTGCAGTGAAGTCATGTGAGAGCCCCCCGACTGTGGTCACGCCCCCAGAAATCTAAATGCAGCACATGCTGTTAAATTGGATGGGAGGCGATGGGGAGAAGGGCTATAGCTACTGTACATGCTGTGTTACAAATGTGTTTCCTCCTAAAATGTCACTCAAGGGAGAAAAGGGTGTGTGTATGTGTGTGAGTGTGTGTGTGTGTGGGGGGGGGGGGTTCCCTCTCTCACAACAGCACATACCTTGGTGATATCTGAGACACGAAAACGGTGACTTCAAGTTGAAAATCATTTTCATCTTCATCCATACTTAACAATCTTCTTTTTTTAATGTAATGCAACATAAAATAGAAAACTCTCCTGCTGTGACATTCAACAATTGCACGTCTAGAAAAGCAAGGGGGGAATGCAACCGACTCAGTACAGATTGCACAGCTCTATCGTAAAATACATTGCTTAAACACAATGTCGGAATCGATCAAAAGAAAGGGCAAAAAACTGAAAATACAGATGTATTGGCTTGAAAGTGATGCCATTGATGAACCCAATTTTTACATTTGTGCCACTAAACGTTTTGGAATTCTTTGGGCCTTAGGTGCACAAGTGATTCATTCAAGTTCAAAAGAGCAGACTTGGATTTTTTGGACGCCACTCTTAAAGAAAGAATAGCTGAAATGGAATATTTCAGAAAGAAAATTGCAAAAGATACGGAAGACATTTACATTGTGAGAATTAACATGTAAAAAAAAGAAAAAGGGAATACCTGTCAGGACCTTTAATCACTGGTAAAAACTTTTTTCCCTCCGCCTATAGAATACTAAGAGCACAGACAGGACTGAGCGCATATGAGACATCTTGTGTTACAAATTCCTTTCTTTCACAGTCGTGTCTCTGTGATATGTGCTGAGGATAAAGGAGGTTCATTATTCCCCCCTTGTACATCCTAGATTACCAGAAGGTATGACAGAAGGATTGTGCAACTCTGTGTAGGAATCCAGGGCGGCTGGAGGAATGCTTGCAGCTGGACCCAAGACACTGACAGAAGTGTTTGAGTTAACCTTTACTCACCCGCTCTCAGGAAGGAGCCGTGCACAAACGCATACAAAAGCTCGCACTTTTCTAATTCTTTATTTCTCTGTCTCTGCCTAAATAAGCCCCCGCAACATGGAAATGCATTTTTCACATAAATGCCTTTATGTAAAAAAACAGTGGCTCACAGTTGCAGACTGTGGCTGCACCCACAAGCTCCTCAAGCATTTGCATGTGCATTTTCTGTGACATCTATGTCAGCCACCCACTTTGTTCTTTGTTACAAGGCTGGAACACTCCTCACTTTACAATAGCTCCACTTTCGTCACACCCATTCTGTTGAGAACAATATGAACATGGTCCTGATCTGTGGAAGTGCTGCAGGATACCAAAGGACAAGCTGGATAGAATGGAGTTAACCATTGTGCATTCCTGTTTGCCCATAGCTATGACCCCAAACGGGGATTCTGTTAAGCCCGTAACCACAGCTGTGCATGAATCAAAAATAATAATCCCCAAAGATTCCTCCTGCCCCCGTTCTTTGATGCTCTGTGTGACTCATTTGCAGTAGAGAGCAGCGCTCGAGAAAATCCATCGAGGCTCATCAGCTCTTCAGACACACTAAAATGTCAACACCAGCAGTGCCTTCCAGTGATAGACTCTGTAAACCACTGAAACAGGAAGTGTCTTGGATAACTGCAGAGGTCAATAAGGATGGTTTAGCAGTGTTCCTTCCAAACTTCTTAATAGGCCATGCTGCCTGTAGAAAATGGTCTGAGGTCAGCACTCCCTGTTAGGTCAAGTTTACTGTAGTTTTTTTCCTGAATGATTACCATTCAAAATGAGAAGAATACATAATAAAGCCAACTCTAACCAGAAAGATTTCATTTGGATTTCCTGTAGCAACACAGCTTACTAACTCACATGGACAGCTGCAGTGAGAACCAAAGACAACGGGGATGAAAGTGTTGTCCCAAAAATGAGGAACTCATCCATCAGCGTAATGAAGAAGAAAAAACACAAACAGCAGCAGATGTTTTAGTCATCATAAAAGAAGAGAAATCACAAAGATATATTTTTATCAGTTGTTTTTGGTGTTAGTCATTTATATGCCCCATACTGGATGTGTTGAAAGCAGGCAACTGCTGCGGCACTCCTCACGTCGCTACCTAAGGGCACTGGTCTGAGGATTTTTGGATCGGAGTCAAGAGCAGGAAATGAGAAATTTAAGTGTACAGAAGATGACAAATTGTTCCTCAGATTTTCGACAAGGGCTACAAATGTGTCACCTTGACACAGCAACTTTGGACAATAGTCCAAAAAAGTCAAACAAAAAAAGCAGCAGGCTTGGAACTGAAGATTGTTCTCGGCATTGAGTTTCGAACAATGGATTAGACAAAAGAGTATAATGCTTAATGGAAGTGTACCAAGCGGCGATTGTGGAAATTCACAGTACTGTACTGAGTACTGAGGCAAAGCATGGACATGTTCCATATTTAATGGCTCTTTGCAATAACACAGCTTTGACATTTCACCTTCCTCCGTCCACATTTTCTCTTGTTAGGGGAGAACAGGAAATGCACAAGAGCTTCCAAATGAACTCAAAAACAAAAATGTCCTCTCAGCACCGAGCAAACCTTGAGCTGATCAAATAAACGCTGCCACTTCCACTGACCTTAATTCAACCTGCTGACCTCTGGCCAGTGCTCTATTTCCTGCCACGTCAGACGAATGAAAATTAAGATGTCATGTAGGAATAAATTCAGCACATAGTGCCTGATGAATCGTTTCTGCTGAGGCATTTTTCCGCTGTCTTCTCTGCGCTAGCAGGAAGTCTAAGTGGTTTTGAGTGGCAGGTCACGCAGACAAAATCTCCTCTATTTGGAGAGGAAGGATCTTGGCTGGAGGGGAAAAGGGGATTGGCGTCACTGGCTTGGATCTCTCCTTCATGAAGTCAGACAGCTGAGTGAGGACTTGTGGCAGCCCTGTCACTGGACAGGGTGACTCACTCACTCAGAAGTGGAGAGGTTAATAATAGTCATACATTAGAGCTTCCAAAGTGAACTCACACAGCTTTTTGCAGCTTGAACCATCAAAATGGCTCTCTGCAAAGGTAAAAATTACATTTCAACACTTTTGAATTTTGACACATTTTCACTTTTACTGAGCGGGTGTACAACCAACAAAATCCAGCTATCGTGCCCCTACAAATGCATAAATGAAACTAAGCCTATCTTCTTCCCTCACATTATATTTTTATATTTTCAGATTTATTCATTTCCCCAGATGATAGCAGAGACAGTTGGACAAGGTGCTAGCTTGTCGTTATATTCGGTGTAATTGAACTCTGTAAAATTAACTTCCTTGAAAATGCTGGGGCTTTTAAGATTATGGCATAAGATGGCACAAGAAGTGCAGGAAACAACAAAGAAAGAATGAGAACAAGTAGAAAACTTAGATGGTGGCTGCACTGGAGACACTGTTTTGTTTGTGACACAAAGTATAACTATCCCCATGTAGCTTGAACCATTCCTACTTTTTGTCTTTTCCCTGGGAGAACAAAGGTCAAGGGCCAACAACAGCGCTTCCACACGAGCAAGAACACTTGACATATTGTTCTACATATCTCTGGCCTCAAGTGAGTAGATATGTAGATGTGTGTGTGTGTTTGTGCATCAGAAGACAAACTGTGAGTGAAGATGCTTTAACTCAGCAAGGCCTGACCAAAGAATTATTCCCATTTATTCTGTCACCAAAAGACAGAAACTGGACCATGTCCCCGAGCCCGGGGACAGAATAAGAATAAGTACCTGATACTTTAGTGGCTATCAATGAACCTCTGAAGCAAAGAGCGTGGTTTTTGTATTCAGTTGGAGTCTGTGATCTTGAACGAGGTTGCTTAGCACATTCTGAAGATGTGCAGCTTAGGTGGGTTATGGGGGTCGGAAGGGCATGAACTGAAAAACAACTATTTTTACATCAATGACTCCCACACTTCAAACAAATTGAGAAAAACTGGATAACAAGTTTATGATCGGTAATAGCGCTCTTTTTTTGTCTATGGCTAGCAACACAGTCAGGATCGGCTTTGTACCTGTTCACTGTTTTTTTGTGTAGGACAGTTCTATGACCAAAGCCCTGTGGAGACATTAGCTGAAATTCGAGGCAAATATTAAAAGGGATTAAGTCTAAACTGCAAGCAGTGATTGATTGAGAGAATGCAATGTATTTGTCACTGGGAAAATGGATTTTAGTCCAAACATCACAGTTAGAATGAGTAAAAAAGCGGCTAAGGGGCTGGAACCTGGTGTTGCTTCATATATACACAAGACCACTGAACATATCCATTTGCTGCTTCTACAACTGTTCAAACAAAGAGTTACTTAACTCAGCAAATTGCACAACTGCAGGTACTGATCACATTTACTACAAGGACACATCCTGCTGTAACACTCACTGGGCTGGTCTTTTTTCTATGTAGGGTCTGGTTGTTGCTTAAATGACCAACAGCTGGATCTCGTGTATCGTAATTTTTGAAAAGTAATTTCTCGTTCTCATTACAAGATACCAAGAGTTATAACGTGTGCAAACTGAGGTAAAGTTCCTCAGAATAAAAAAAAAAATTATGACTGGGAAATGATCATGTATTCTACCACGTATTCTCTTAATAACCCTGTGGTGTGACACTATTACAGGCCCTTTGAAATCCAGATCTACAGTGACTCAAATAGCTTCACGTCATTCGACTCTGATGGGCCTAAAAACAAACTTATTAGGCTAATATGTAATACTTAATGAACTCTTGTGCTAAATGTCAGCAGGGTACAGTTATTCATCTCTTTGATGGATGGTGCCCTTTCCAGGGTTTGGCTTGCCTGATGGCAGCATGGACTTGATATATATTGTAAATATTTATATGTTTACATAATAATTTATAAAGTAATATGTCCTTTAAGTATAGCTTTTAAAGTGTGGCCCTTTATGACATCCAAGTATTAGTTGCCAGTGTTTGCGTATTAACTGAAACCAAGCTGTGCAAATTTGCATGCAGCCTTGTCAGGCTTGGATGGTAATATTATCTTGGTGGAATTCAATCAAATTTCATTTACGATACAAGCAGGATAAATATGTCTGAATTTTGCCCCACTGAATAAGATTCCCATTATGGAAGGTCATATGAAATACTGGTCCTTTTCAATGATTCAGAGTCTGTATGATGAGCGGTAAAAACGAAGAGAGCACTCCCTCCTTGTCTGGCCTCTGCCTGAGAGAACACACACACATGTTTACACACACCCATATATCACTGCAATTCACTCAACTTTCAAGCTGCTGCCATAGCAACCTGTCCTCCATCCTCCAGGGAACATCGTACATGACTGCAAACATAAACACAAATACTCACACAGACACTCAAGTTTGCCGTTTGCGAAAACGCACACACAGACACACACAGACACACACACACATACACATACACAGTGAAATATACTCTAGGAACCTCATGCTCTAATCTCCTGGGAAAGAACAGTTTGTGCCAAAAGGTAAATTTCATGCCTGCTTAGGAAGAAAAATTATGGCAAGGAGTCATGATTCACTTCCTTTTTGCAATACTGTGCATCATAATGAAGTCATACAACTATATCATAGTGTGATTATAGACGGATTACTGCCACTTGGATCCTCTAAAATTAATTATAGCTTTTTTATGCTGCATTTGTCTTAGGTGCAATAGTGTTTCTTCAATATTTTTCTGACGGGGTGGGACATCCTCTGTAAAAGGATATCCAAAAAACTACAATCCTTTTGGCCTGAGTAGCTGCTTCTGTTTTTTTGTGTGTTTTTTTTCAATTTTCAGGCGATAACCACCACTGCGCAATTATTTCCATGCTATGATTGTGCAGAGCGATCAGACAGGTGGAGTCCCGTGCAGCGTGTGGAATCTGCAGCACGCTCTGAGGGGGAGGAAAATGACGTCGAAGCTGACAGAGATGAGATGAGGAGCGAGGACCTCACTCGCTGCCGTGCTCCATGACTTTAACTCAGATTTTCCTGCCTGTCTGCAGTGCTTCTGGATCTCATACGTCTCCATGTTTGTGCGCTCTAAGGTGCTGATGCTCACGCATTTACCCACCCCAAGAAATCCCTCCTCTGTGCTTTGCCTCATTATAATGCGGGTGTCAAACAGCCTCTTGTTTGAGACAGCAGGGATAACTGCAGCATGACAATCAATTCAAACAAACAAGGCTCTCCCTCTGTGTAATGCTGTACACACTGCCTTTGAGAAAGATCAAAGCAGACTGAAGTCTCTTAATGCACTGCGAAAGCTGGAGGGACATGTTGAAAATGAGAGTCTAAGTCGCGTCTGACTGAGGGCAGACCATATCAAATGAAAACATTTAGCATCAGTTTGAAAATATGAGGCGTTAAATGCAAAGGGGTGTTTGCTATGCGGTGCAGTTTTGAACGCTCTTCGTGGGCTGGTTGCCACCCTGCTTTAGATGTGACATGCACAGGCCTATTGAGGACCGTGCAGCTGTTGAGTTGAAAATTGGCTTTCACCTCCAGAGGCACTCCCCTCAGGTGAAATAGCCTGAAGACTGACAGAAGCAAACTAGTGGAATGGGATGAGGGAAAATCGGGGTGGGGGGGCTTTGATTACCCTCAGTATTACAAATGTCAGTGTTATCTGTCATCTGACTGACAGAGGCTGGCATGTCAGACAGGCCATACTTGAATCAGTCAGTACAGGACATGGGTGAGTGGATTACGCATTCCATTATATCTCATATAATTTCAGATTCCACTCCAACTTTTTGAGAAGTCATCCTTTTCCTCCGCTCCTCTTTCTTATGATAATGCTTCACATATGAATGGATTATAATGATCTTGGCCACATCTCTGTCTTTTAAAGGCCCCAGTAAAGCCCTTTGATGTTGTCTTCGATAACCCTGTGCTGGAGCCATTTACAATGTCTCTCAGACAGGCCAGTCCCTTGTATGTAGTTTGATTTTTGATAAGTCTTAATATATTATAGATGGATGGAGAAATGTGTGTATCATACCTTTGAGATATCATCTCAGGGATTCTATCTTTGATGCTTTTCCTTTCTCAGAGCATGGCAGTCCCTTTGGTGACTCACCTCTTCTGCAAGTGAAACACAGATGAGGAGATAAGACTGAGGATGAGAACAGCTCATCAGTTAGTTTCTCAGTGTAGAACCGAAACCGTCCCACTTTGCTGACTGGAGCGACGCATCATACTGAACTTATGTGTGTATTTGTACATTTCTAAAAAAGAAAAGAAAAGAAATAGTTTTGCCTGCCTGCTTTCCGACTACATCCTTTTAAAAAAAAAATGATATCCCCTACTGTCCACATAAAGAGTTATCTCTTTGCTTTTCTACAGTAACAGGGGGTTCCTGTTACATGTAAAACCCAGAAAAGATGATGCAAAGATTTCTCCGTTGCTTTTCAGCCACTCATTCACACAAATGCACTTTCATTTTCATTTGATTTAATTTGATCACAAATCTAATTACACTTCCTGTTTTTTCTTTCATGCACATGATCTCAAATGGAACGCACCAACACACACACACACACACACACACGGATGCAAATTGCACAACCATGATGTAATTATTGCAGCTTTGGAAAATTATATTTCCTGCAGAGAGATGACCTGCAAATGAGCACTCCTGTAATTTAATTCAATACAATCTCTAAAATTGTATGATTTTTTTTAATTCAACTTATCTTTGAAAACAAAAAAATTCTGGAAATTGTTCATGTGGACACACTTTGGTCATGTGGCTGCAGTTTGATTTCTCCATGAGAGCAATGAAAAGGAGATAAAAAGCAGATGATAACAAAAAAATCCTGTCCAGTCCGAACTACACCAGTGTCTTAACCAATACACGGTGAGTTGTGTTTGAAAAACACACAGCGTTCCTCTCCAAAGTCAATGCCCTTTTCTCATATAATACCAAACTCTTCCTGGGCACCCCACCCATCTCTGTTGTTCTCAAATCTAACGGGACATTAATGGGTATCCCGGTACTGAGAGGGACTCCAGCAGCTAGTCTGCTGCTGCTGCTGCAGTTGACAATTAAAGTGATCATGTTGCTCAGGGAGAACATTAGAGCAAAGATGGCTCATCTCGAAGCTTTTTACTTCAAGAGACACAATGGCCTGCCGACACTAAAAAGCTACTTTGGTGACTGAAATTATTCTGTGAAAAGTGTCCAACTGTGCAGGTAGCAGATACGGCACAGCCACAGCCCAAACTGTCTGCCCCTCACAGATGCTGCTTTGTAAATGACTTTAGGGATGTAGTTTGGAAACAGTGTATTATTGCTCTGAAATGTGCCATGAGTGCCAGCGGGCTGTTGCATTATATGAAAACTAACAGATGGCTTTCAACAACTTGTGCAATATATCGAGGTGACCCCCCCGACTTCGGCTGTAATAACTGCCAGAGAAACGACATGGAGAACCAAAAAGCAATCTCCTAATACAGAGATAACATCATATTTTAGAGGCTGCGAAAAACAAAGTCACCAGGTTGAGAGAAAATATTAAATAATACAAAACAAAGGATCCCAGATGTCAATGTAATAACTTGTTTGCTCTTCACTGATTTCAGCTGGTCATAGGTATTAAAAATAAATGCTAGACAGACAGTGTTTTGTCCATCCCGTGATACTTTTTATATACATGATTTTTGGAAAACTGTCGCAGCAATGACATGATTAGAGACATCCAACACCAGTTAGTCAAATCAATTAATGAAAGATGTTCTCGATAATGATTTATGTTATGATATGTTGTTATGAAAATATAAATTCATAAATACACTTGTATATTCATTTGAATAAACCATACAGTTTTTAAATTAAAGCCTTGTTATAGGTGAAACAGAGAGGTTCAAACTCTATTTTTGTTTGGCCATGCATGTTGTGTGGCCAAACATGTGAGGCATCTTTTTATCCACTGTTTTAGAATGAAACTTTAAGTCAAGAAACTGACCCTGGTGCTCTGAAATATGAGGCTTGAAGCCCAGCCCTTCTGTTTACCTCGCCCCTTGAGACATGGCCACATAAACATATCTATGAGGTGCTTCTACATTTCTGTTAGATTTTCTTGGGGAGCATAAACAACAGCGCAAGCCTAAACTGGGCCTTACTAAACTGATCTCCACCCAGTAAGGGAAGAGAAATGTCAAGTATCCTAAATCTGACTGTTGTTTCCGAACTGGAAAGCCTCAGGTTAGATTCAGGTCCTCCAATCGTCCTGACAGTTGTTTGTCTTGCTTGCTCGCGTTTTAACCAAAGGGCTCTCCACATGTGGAAGTGTGCTTTGGCAAAAACACTAAGCCCTAAAGATTGGCACTGATTCAATAATTTAAATGTGGTTGTAGAAAAAGTAGTGCACAGAAAAACAAGAAGTCTTATATCATTGCATTTTTCCCCCACCAAAAGCACCTGTTTCAAACCATTTTATAAAGTTGTCTCTTGAACATCGCAAACAGTGGTTTATTTCTTTCAGTTCATTTCAGTGAAAGATCCAAGTCATGATTGGAAGCTGGCACTGCCTCTCAGGGGACAAACCTGTAAGCTGTGACAGGATGAAGGGGCCGCAATACGCTGTGTTCTCCTGTGTGTGCCACACCACAGAGTATGATAAGCTTTGCAAGGAAATTAAGGAAGATTATTCTTGCTTGACTGGGTCGCATGCAGCAACCCACATAATAAGACTGATACCCCTTTTAGATCAAAGTAGTGCCAGTTCTCATGCAGGGCATGTGATGGAGCCAATTCTAAACTGGGTCTAGTTAAGGACTAATTTGATATCCCACAAGCAGAGAGCCAAGGCAGAGCCATGTCATTACGTGATGTCAGCTTCTCTTCTGATACATGCTTGATTCCTTCTCTAATGAACTTTGAATTTCTATAGCTGAGAAGCGCAGAGAAGCTGGTCGTATTGAGTGGCAGGTGTTTTGTTGATCAATGGAAAATGTGTGAATGAATGTAGGATGAATGAGTGATTTGTAGAACATACATGGTGTTAAAGCGTGCATTTAACATGGTTGCACTCCTTGTTGCAGTTCTATCTTATCAGTTCTCCCTCCCAGAGGAACGTTTGCCCAGAATATGTCAAACATAGATTTCTTATGTGTTTTGTTTCCTGACTTGAATTGAAATGAGATGAAACGTTCAAAACTTTCTTACCACTTACCTACTTCTATGCAAAGTTAAACTGCTGTATTTCTACCCATTGACAACTAAACTTGTTTTAACACAATGTGTATGAATTAAACCAAACAGGTACTTCATATGTTACTTTTGAGTTTATTATCGCTGTTATCGTTTTGGTATAAAAATCGTTGAAACAGCAGTTTTCAGATGACAAGCAATCAGCAGGTGTAAAATTTGTGCATAGTTGCATATTCCGACCACTCTCTCTTGCGGTATAATGGAACCTTTCAGCAGAGGAGGAATGTGGAAAGAACTACCATGCCCATTCTGAACCTCGTCTCTCTGTTACAATGAATCTGACTAAGTCTTCCAGGGAAATGAATGGCTGCTGCCTGCTCACTGCTCCTCTCTCACATGGCCTGTTGCCAGAGCTCTAATTTAAGCTCCAGGCCTTCTGCTGGGAGAGTGGGAGAGTAGAGGAAGCCTACCCCAGGCAGAAGTGCAGCGGGTGGGAGAGAGCTGGGTCCTGCTCCCTTGAGTGGAATTGATGGCTGTTAAGTTCATCATTTGGGATGAGTCATCTGAGGCAGCCAGCTTCATTCTTCCCGGTCTGCTTGCCTGAAGTGGAGGAAAGTCTAAATGTACAGTTGCTACCAGCTCTCCCTGGTGGATGACGTCTGCAGAAAAGGGCATTGAAAGCTAAACCTCACCAACACTGCCATGCTCGAGACTGAAATAGGGTCTGGTATTTACTTTGGTAATAGCAGAGCACACTCATGGTGGCATTTTGCAAACAATTTCTTAAGTTACCTGCGAAAGCCTGAGCGTGTGTTTATGTGCATTCAACTGCAGCAATTTCCATAAACTTCTAATTGTCAAAGGTCAAAAGCTTTTGGGTAGACAGCAGTAGGCTGGTGGCGGTTGACTGAACATGCATCTGATTCCATTTGGGCTGGTTTCAGTTTCAAATCCTCCCACCTTCCTGTCTCATAATCACTCCTACAGATTTTTCGAATCGATTTGGTCCCTCAGCTCAGACCTCCGATCAACAACCAGCAATTGTGACGCCCAAAGAATTTAACCCGTGGCCTCAGGCGGATGTTTGGTGTCCACATAATCTTCTATGATTGCTCCAAATGACTGGCCACAGTGTGATCTCCTCAGCCCTGTTTTGGTCTGGAGCTTCCATTCCTCCTGCAGAATTCAACAGCTCCTCTGTCACTGCAGTACATCTGAGTGACAACTGCTCTGTAAATTATCTCCTTAAATTTCGTGGTAAGCATTTTACCAGGACTGCCTTTTGGCTGCCAAGTCTTGCACGATAGCATCATATTGTGGCACATCGAGACTCGGGAGACAGGACACAATGTACAATGCATTTATGTTCACGTAGGCATCCTGCTTATCAAGTCAATGCGACCACAAACACATCATATTGCTGCTACAGGTCATTATGCCCTCTGCATACACCCTTAAATGTGTGTCTGTGTGCATTTCCACAATCCTGTTGGTGCAACAGGAATGCTAAAAGCCCTTATTATCTCTCTGGGAAAACTGTGATTTCTAACCAGAGTCATGTTGACATGTCAACTCTGCTGTGTTTACCATCAAGATGCATTGAGGATCTGCAAGTGAACTGCTTTGTTGAGGAAATTAGATGTAGTAGAGTAAATGGAGAATGTGAGCAAACGTGCTTTGAGATGTGAAATGTGAGTGCAGGAACGGTGTGTAAGGCGGGTAATAAGGGAGATATAAAAAAAATCCCCCTCTATGTTGCTATTTGCAGCATCTTTGCCTGCCTACACCCTTGATCTGTAAAACAAGCTGCCCACCAGACACGTGTTTGGGCTGAAGTCTACTCTTGAGAGAACAGGTTCTCTCCTTTTCTCATCTTGTCTTTTCTCTTCTCAACACAAGCTACAGTACGTACAGTTTCTATTGCTCTCATACAAAGGGTTTCCTCTTGTGGTTGATCTAATGTGTTCGTACAAAGGTAACACTCACATGCACACACACACACACACTCACACACACACTCACACACACAATGATATATGAATCACATTCAATACATACACAATGTACACTACATATTCATGTACAACACACCTTAGGAAGAACAAGGGGAACAAAGCAAAGATTAAAAAACACGACATGCAGACAAAATAAAAGCATGCATATCTTTGTAAAAAAAGCAATTCAGAGAGGAGATCTGAGTTGTTTTTATCCACACTCGCACACTCAGACTTTCAAATGAACACACAGGAAGCTCTGTTGTGACTCAATGTCACAATAATTTAAGTTCAGAATGGCGAAGGACTGTTTGTGACTCAGAGTTTCCATTGTGGCTCCTGCTCTCCCATAGCAACTTTGCATGTGTGCACGCAGGTGTGTATTTATATGAGCTCCTGTGAATAGCATGTCTGCTTGCTGTTCACACAACCACTGTGCATGCAGTGGGGCTTAACTTAACGAAAGTGGATCCCGGTACAGCCGATCTTCTTTACTTCCAGTCTAGCAAATGCCCCACGTTCTGTAATTGTGCAGTGTCTACTGGACATTCTGAAAAATGTTGCTTGCACTTGGATACGTGGCGGGATCAAGCATCCAAAAGCACATTGACAAGTGGTTTGAAAAAGGAATCTTTATTCCCCTAACATATCTTCAGCTTTCATGCTTAGACTCATCACGTGACGCAGTGCAGCCATCGGAACGTTAGAGGAATTCTCAACTGTGCCTGCGCAACAAGCAACTTCAAAGCAGCAGCAGAGCTTTAGCTGAGAGTTCTTGGCTCCGACTTCAAGCGTGGCATCACTGTAACTTTGCTGTAGATGAAAAGGACTGGATTTTCCTCTCTGCTTAATACCTGGAGAAAGTATCCCAAACCAAGCCTTTGATATGTGTCTGAGAAGCAAAAGAAGGGATGTTTATCATGGTGCAGAAATGGATGAGGCATGTCTACCCATCAAGTCACTCCTTTTTAAGTCAAGCACATATTTACAGTAATGGGAAAAAAACATGCAAGCTGCTTCTTTACTGATTTGCAAATCTGTGATATGAGTTACGATGGCAAAGTTGTGTGTTGCTGTACAGTTGCCATTTAGTAAAAATCAATTTCCTCCCTCACTCCAAATAAAGCATGAAAAATGCAGAAATGTTGGGGTTGGAGCTTCTTGATCTGTGCTCGAACCTTCTAGCTGCTCCTTTTAAGTATATATTAAAATATTTAATCTGGTGGTCTGGACTGCTGTGTCACATGGTTTCCTGCTGGCCAGGTCACGTGGAGACCCTTACTGGAAGACAGGAAACACTGGTCTGTGGTGTCTCACATGCCTCACATGTCTCTCTAAAGATGTGAGAGGGCTCATTTATAATGCATTAATGGATAGGGCCACAGAAAAGCCGGTCTCCTGATGGGGGAGTAGCGGAGCGCTTGCATTCATCATGGCTGGATACATACTCCACAGACAGATCTATCATGTAGCTGCTTACTACTAGCCATGTAGCTGCTTACTACTAGCCAATAGATCACAAAAGGTTGGAATTCGGTGAACCTTGAAGAACTCATTTGAATTTTCTCTAAACTTTTGAACAAAGTCTGACACACCCAGCCTTTCTTACAAAAAGTCCTGATGCTAAGTTTTGCAGTTTTTTGCCTCAGCCGAGAGCCCTGCAGCGCGCTGTCTCACCAACGTTAGGCCTCTTGTTGTGGCTATCATCAGCGCATGATGCAAGCCGGGCCGGTGAGTGAGAAACATGTGGCTGGTGGCTCAGCTTAGCCTGAAGAGAGGGACCTCACCTTGATTGTTGCTGATGATTGCTGACTTCACCTCGGGCGGCACAAATACACTCACACACACACACACACACACACACACACACACACACACACACACACACACTCAGACATTAAGTTGTGGTCAGAAAAGTTACATGCAGCATGATGAGATTTTCCTGAACTGATAAGATAAAAAACGAAGTCCCATGATTTCAGAGAAAAGTGCAGAGGCGTTGTACTGTATGTGCAAGTATTCGCAACAAATTTCTGCCACTTTGAAGGAAAGGCAGAACAGATGTTTTGAAGATCAAAAAAAGGCTAAAACCTCAACCTTAACCTTCAAACTGTGGACTTGTCAGTCTGACAAGTGCTCATAAAAGGACACAAGCCCTCACCTTCTTTCTCCTTGTGTGTATCCATCTCAGGACTTGAACCAAGCAATGTAAGTTTAAGGATGGCTTTAATGCTTGATTATTAATAATTTTTTGTGAAGGTAAGCCTGCATTAATTTAGCCAACTTCCAGGCTGAGACAGGAAATAGGGCTGCTACTAGTTCAGCCAAAAAAGCAGGAAACATAGGCTTACATGGATCTGATGTGGGTGAGTGAGTACGGCAATCTACATCAACACTAAGCCCCCAGTTTTTTTTCAGTGGGCTGTTGTCATTTGTTTGTTTTTTTGGCAAAGAAGCAGCATCTCCTGTTTTTACACTGAGCAATTATCTTCATACCCACAGCTCTTCCTGCCATCAGACCATAATGCTGTTATGTAGTGGTCATCCTTCTGGCGCACGCTGTGATAAAACATGTAATAACAGCAGGGAACATTTCAAGTCCCCTAACTCTTAATTGATGGGCATGCTTTTTCCTTTTTAAGTGGAGGCAGTCATGCTTACTACTGAAATGCTTGAACAACCAGCTCCTCCCAGGGCTAGCATTACCATCACCTCTGACATATTAGCAATGTGGAGCTGGGGGGGGGGGGGGGGGGGGGGGGGGGGTTATGCTTGGCAGCTGCAAATCGTCAAAAGGGTCACATGATGTGTGTTTTCATCATGGCTTGATGAGTGTTCATTGAAATGCACACGAAGTGTCAGATTTAGTCCACTGCACATGTGCATGCAAGCTCACAGACACCAAACACAATCATGCAGACGCCCTGCTACAACAGTGGGCTGAACCCGAGACCTGGAGCGTGTTTGTGTGTGTGTGTGTGTGTGTGTGTGTGTGTGTGTGTGTGTGTGTGTATACATCAGTGTGGATATGAGTCAGCAGTTTAATAAATAGACAGATGTGGGTTTCAGAGACTGAAAGTATGAGTCTGTGATGACATCAGACCTCTTGTACAACTGAAATTAGAGGTTAAATGAGAGCGCAGTCACTTCGGTGCTTACACATCACAACCGGAGGGATATGAAGAGTCAGCTCATGTTTGAACTCCCCTCTCCCAAAACTCCACATACAAGTTTGTCACCGGAGGGCTGTAATGGTGCGGAAAATGAATCACATACATAACCTGATAGTTTCAAGGTCAGCTTGGAGGATTAGCATTTACACACGAGCAAACTTGCAAACATGTTGCAGATGGGAGTGGGGACACCTCAATAAGACCCTAATTTGTTGTGAATATGAAACTAATTCATTTCAAACTTTTGATCTGCTTTGAATATTTTGTGCTAATTACAGCACTGAAGGAAAGGCCTGTTTTGCATATTTGGGAGAGAAAGCAGAGAACAAAAAAGTGAAAAGAGGGAGACAAGCGGGAGGAATAATTAAATCAATTTAAAAAACAAGGAATATGCAATCTTATGTCTATAATGAGACTGTTGCCATGTACTCCAGCCAACCTTAATACCTCTCTGCTATATTTGAATGTTGTGTTTCAATTCGGGCCAGCCTGGATGGACTGATTAATCACTTTTTAATCAAGGAGCCTCTGTGAATAATTTACCCCCTCAATGTCTTCTGAAGTGCTGTGGCAACACAGTTTTGAATGAACAAGTTTTTTTTTTCTTGCCTCTTCTCCAGCCAATATTTATCACAGAGGCAAACAGCTGAATGTTTGATTAATTTACAATGTTGCAGTAGTGATATACTGCATTGCAGTGAAAGTTGGCCAGTTGCCAACAAGTGACAGTATCGAATCAACTGTTCACCCATTCAAAGAAAATATAATCCCCTAACTGTTAATGTATTACACTCACTGGTTTCCTGCCCTGTTGCTTCCGGCTCCATGTTTCTTTGCTTATGCAAACCTGCTACCCCAGAAGTTTTGAGTAAGCCCAGGAGCACACGCTGGGATTTTTATCATTAACTCTGATGGTGTTGAATGATAGAGGGGCCTCACTCCGGGATGGTTTGCATATTCATTTAACATCATTTGACTTTAAGAAAATATCAGCTGAGACGGGAAGGCTTTACACACAAGCCAAACAATGATGTCAGCAAGCCGTGTGGTTTGAACCTGATTAAATCTGAGCTTCCCTGTTCGGTTAAATTCCTTATGCGCTCTCTGTGGATGAAGACAGAGAGAAGCATGAGATCATCTGGAGTGCATGACAAGTCTTTGCAGAATTGCCTGGTTTCACATCAACCTATGTTTGCGGAAACCATATAAAGTACAGGTAAACACTTTTGTTGGTTTAAACACACTGACATTTAATTAAATCTAATTACTACCTATGAGAACACTTGGCGCTGTGATGATTCTGCACGTGCTTCCTGCAGCACTGTTGTGGTTGAGGGCTGATGTTTCCTAGCTAGGTGCTTTTCTCAGAAGCAGCTTTGTTTTGGTTGACTTCGATGACCCAGCAAAGCTTCTTTTTTGGACATGCTAGACTGCAGCTGTTTAACATAGAATATTGTCAGAAAACCTCTAAAATCTGCTGGAGTTGCAAGTAAAAAAGTGGTAAAAAGCAAGTAAAAAGCAAGCAGATATATATCTTACCTTTTACCATGACTTTTACCTTTTACTTTGATTGGCATTCTTGCAGACAGCATACTTTTATTGTACAAGCAAACTTGCTCCTATTGCTCATATGACCATGATACATTTTTAAGCTTGGATCTTGATAACACCAGAAAATGGCTTTTAACAATTGCTACATTTATCATAAAGATTTACTTTAATCTTTTTTTATCTCATTAAATGCATTTTTCCCCAATTGAAGATGGAATAAATAAGGCCTTCTGTGTTTTGTCCAATTTAAAAAAAAGCTAAAGTGTAAAGCTGTTCTTCAGAAAACATCTAACAAAGTTCCCATAAACATTTAAGATGACGCCTAACAAGCTGAGTTTGCTGCCAGACCTCGAATCCTCAAACCACCATCAGTACATCTCCAGATGACTGACATCACTGAACTGAGAGGCATTTTTCCTTCTTCTTCCTTCTTCTTTTTCCTATTTTGATAGTTGACGGAGTGCGTGCCCATCACAGTGCAGTGATAGTGGTCATGCTGTTGCAACAGCTAAACTAAGAATGATCGAAATCAAACGCACCCTGTCAGCAGCAGCTCGTTTAGAGGAAACTCCAACAGGGAACTGCATCTGCAAAGGTAGGCATGCAGATAGCTATCTGAGTGTGTGATTTATGAATAAGTTCAAAGATTTCAATGAGAAACCTGGAACATCTGACCGCTCCTTTTCATCACAGCCAACCCATCCTCTTTATCTGCCTTTGAGATACAAGGAGTGTTTTTTGTGTATGGCCAGCAGGTTAAGCTTGCTGCCACTTTTTTGTCTTTATTGTCTCTGTGAATTATGTTACACAAAGTAAGCGGGAGAAATACCAGACAGCAACAAAGGAAAGGGAGAGAGACAATGTTCTTTGAACAGGGCTCAAATCAGTGCCACTGAACTGAGGGGGAGTTTCTTCTGGCCATTCTCTAAATTAGCCTTCAGACTCGAACAAGCTTGTGTCTTAAAGCGCAATTCTTCCTGTACAGAATGCTCAAATTAATCAATTAGATTCACAGCAATTGAAGCCTCCCGGCTAAATTACACTCTTTCTCCCAAGCTCATTATATGCGAAACTTGCTGTATTAGCCGAATTCTGGAAGGTTGTAATGCCGTTTGAATAATAGCACAATGTTGGGAGTTTTCTTGCTTAGCCTGTGAAGCCAGTGGGATGTTGGCCTAGTTTACGTAAATTCGAGTCAGCAATATTAGCCTGTTAATGCAAGCCCAGGCTTTTATTAGGACATTGGAAAAGGAAGCATATAGCCCTCGGCCCAATACAATGAATGTGCAGGGCATTCTGGTGAGCACAGGACTGTAGATTATAAAAGCAGCTGGACAACACATAACAATCTCATTGTTTATCATAAATGTTATTATGGTTCTCAAAGGCAGGAGGAAAAAGTGGCGAAAAGTGGAAGTTGCTGAGACAGCAACACTTCAAATGGAAATCCTTTTGGATTAGCTTCCTTTTGCTTCTGACAGACATAAGACCAAATGTACAGATACTGTGAAAGCTCTAAAAACAGACAACACCACCAGGGTCTATTAATACAAGACTAAAATGGTAATATCGCTTACACAGGAGGTGTCAGGTAACATGTGATTTTTCTGATTGAGCTAATCTTTTAGTAGAAGGTTGATTATTTCATAATAGCCAGTATCAAAAGAATTACGTGTGTACGGTGTCCTTTTGTTATCATTTTAATCCAGTCCCCAGATCGAGTTCACTACTACACAGTTAGGGAGGGATAACACACAACATAGAGACACTTTTGCAACCTATTGGGATTTATTGCATCAAATCATTCTTATATCTCTAAAAAAAGGCGTGGTAAGGGTACTTTCATTCTGCCACGGTAGATCTGAACTCAGCCTGTCCTTGTGCTCATTGATGTGTCGTGATTTGAATATGGATGCCTGCATTGGTCAAAAGTGTTTTTCAAAGAATCCTGCATGTGCTTGATTTGACTTTGACCTTTTCTCAAGTTAGTTTGTGGATGATGCCATCAGGGGAGATACCTCGGTGGGGTGCCTGTGCCCTCCAACTATGTTAAAAATATCATCAAGGGTTCTTGGTCTCCCAGCAGAAGGCCTGCTGCTTGCTTAGGCTTGTTTCCCTCCCATAGAGCTTTTTGGTTCCTGTTTGTTTCTTTGCACTAGGTAATCAAATGTCATGATTCATCAGACCTGAACAGCTTTTTCCACTGGTTTATTGTGCAGTTCTGATACACATCAGCCAATCCTTTGGGTTTCAGGTTTGACACAGTTAAGAATGGACATATAAGCAAAGCGATACGGTCTGTTAATCCTCAACTAATCTTAAACTATTGTTGTTGTTGTATAATGTATTTTCATTTTGTAACATCATTGCCTAACCATGCATGACTCCTGCCCTTACTATTTACTTAAACGTCTGAGCCGAATCATTGAATTGGACAGGGTAAGGCAAAAATAATAATTTCAATTTTCTTTTTTAAAACTGAAATATCTTATGTTGTAGGTCTATATAGACACAACACATTATGTCAGGAGTTCAAGGTTTTAATTGTCAGATTTTACGGAAGTGCAAACAGGAACTTATCCATTGTTAAAGTCCACCATTAGAATTTTGCAACGGAAAATGTTGATTCTGGAGTTGTATGCTCACTCCCAGAAAGCATTGATTCACTGTGGGCTCCAATCCCATAGAATGAATAACTATAAAAGTTTAAAATTATAATTCCAAAACAGAGTGAAGCACGGCTGTGGTGCTTTCCATCTCACAGGGCGCAACTCTGGTTGACTTTCAATTTATCAAAGGTTTTCTAAATGGCTCCAATAGGAACGCTAAGTTGATCCCAAGTTTTGTCTTTCAATTAAAAGTTTCAAGTGAAAGGTTTGATTAAAGTATGGATATTTACAACTATCTTTTTATCATAGCTATTGCTGTAGATGGATTTTAAGTATGGACATATGGCTGCATCTACTCGCCTTTTGAGTTAATATGTTACCTATAATCTATAAAATTATATTAATGGCCAATGTTATGGCCATAATTATGCCTTCATGCTGCATTTGCAAAAGGATTTACAGATTTGTCATGATTCATGCACTTGCATAAGCACCGTCCTCACCCCTTGTTCTTCCACAATGCCTCAGAGCCCCATTGCAATGGGCCAAGCTGCATTTCCAACCACACCCCACAAGATCCAAAGATACTATGATGTATTTAATTGTTTAATTGGGCGAGGATGTTCCAAGGAAGTCTGCAGATACAGGTACATACCAAAAATATGCGGTTGAAGACATCTTCAGAGATTAATAAAAAATAATAATTATAGAGTCTTGTCCCTGTTGCCTAATGTAGCTCGCAGCATTTTTCCTGTGAGTCATTTTCTATGGTACTAGACCTTAAGTCTGAAATGATTAACAAAAAAATAGCTCTCTAAAACATTTAACGTGAAACATGCGGACACGCCAAACTAATCAAGCCACTGCAGGGCAAGGTACTGGTGTGTTCTTGTGGTGAGATGAACAACTCACTGATGCACGAGGCCATTAGTACTATGCTGTTGCAGTTAAATCACTCCAAGTGTAAGCTTAAAAGCATGGCCGGGCCTCTGTTTACAGTATGTGAACCGTGCTTGGGTGGCAATCTTCTGATATGCCACAGCACATGAGCACATATAATCAAAGGGCAGGCTCTAATCACTGCGATGAGAGCTTGAAAGCAGTGAGTGGCAGCGAGCAGAGAGCAGCAGGCATCTGACAGCTCCTGAGATGCTGAGAGAGAAACGGCAGCATCAGCAGCTGAGATGCCCCGCAACCATTCATCCACATGCCTGGAAAGCAGCTTCAAACTGACTGTGAAATTCATCTCAGCTCTCTCTCTGAAATGACAGAAGAGAGGGATAAAGGAGCATAGTCTAACTTATAGACAAAGAGCAAGTGAAGAAGGGGCAGACGGAGAAGAAGAAGCAGTGGGGCTGAGAGGCTTGAGTGATGAAGCAAGACATAGAGAGAGACAGAGCCACTGGCCTCAGCTGGACTTATTGATGTTCAATTGACTTTGGAACATCTGTGAGCCCATTCCTTCCTGTTAATTAAGCAGCACTGATTTAACTCACGCTTGTTGGCAGAGACAAGAGAGGAGAGGCTTGGTGAACTGTGGAGCACTCCGTCCTGACTTCAGCATTATCTCCATCTCAACCTGAACAATGATGATGAGGCTCTGGGTTATTTTATTCCTCTGTGCAGTTAAGGGCTTTAGTGCCTGTATATACTGTCTGCCTATAGATAGAGAAAAAAGGCACCCATGTGTTGTGATTTAGCTGTTTTGGCCAAATTATTAAGTGTTTGAACTATATCCATTAGTTGATTTCTTATATCAGAAATAAACTAATACCAGAGTATTTGAATACTTATTGGTGGTTTCATATGAACACCCCAAATAACCTATCATATATGTCCTCATCTCTACAAGCAGCAAGTTGAAGCTTGTTCCTCAGATACCCAAATCTCAACTATATCAACAGCCCCGAAACTGTGTGTCATTCTGAATGATGAAATTTGAACCCAAAAGAAATTGCATCCATCCAGAGAATCGTGTCAAACATTCCAATTGGTTGTATAAGAAGAGGATACAGGAAGAGCGTGTGCCATACACACTCACATTCACACACGCACATACACACACTCATATAGACCCCAGAGGCCTGTGTTTGCCTTTCCTGTAATCTGAGCTTCCGTTCTCTGAAGAATGATGTAACTAAATGCCAGCCCTGAACCATGCAGGAGAGCCAGCCACCCAGACACCATGGCATGCCTGCGTGTCTGTGCATTCGTTATATCTCTTTACATCACTTGTATCACTATTTACTGCTAATTGCTAAAGGCTGTCAGAGAGAGAGAGAGAGAGAGAGATAGAAGTTATTTTCTGTTGCAAACTCTTTTTAGCTTTTGTAGATTTCTGCTGCTGTAAACGTGATCTTTTATTTTGTCACGTTGTCCTGCGGATACATTTACAAGGTCACCATGATGTGGCAGCAGACCAAGAGTGCTATAACTCTTGTAACACTAAATCTCTTACTGGTTTGTGGACCATAAATGCAAGCTGAGCCAAGTGCTCAGAGTCGTAAGCTGTGACTAGGTATCTGGGATCAGAAAAACGATCTGCCACAGCCTTAAGTCGTCTTTTCTCATTCTGCATCTCTTTTAACTTTCTGTGGTTGGTTCTGCACTAAATGTTCCCCGGTATCCAACAATGAATCACAGTGGTGATGTCTCCCTGATTGCCACCAGAAGGGGACTGAGACAGCCTAAGAGAGTCAAAAGATTTCCATGTTCCAAACCAGAATCCTCCCAAAGTGGGTTACAATACTAAACAGTTTTCTGCAATAGGCAAAAAAGTGGTCATCAAATCTATATGAACGTAAGGCTCCTGGCTTTTACTTTAACTGTAAGACATGTTGCAACACCAACATGTTGTGTAAAAGAAAGGGATCCATTCTTTCTGCTGGTGGTGAAATAGGTCAGGGGTTTCTTTGCTTTGTAACGCCGCACTTGATGCTAAAGGGGGTTGCCACAGAACTATGTGTGCCTCTGTGTGCATATGTGCGTCTATGCTTGTTTTCCTCTCCGTGTGACCCATTTGCTGATCGACCATAGTGTTCCCCACTCTGCTGAGGTTTCCATGCCAACGCAGCCAGTGGCAAGACAAAAGATGAGGACTCACTTCGTCTAGATCAAAGAGAACACATTTTCCCTGTGTTGTCTGTGCGACCTGGCACTTAGAGAAATTAACTGAATACTCAAAGATATGCTAGTAAAACTTGATGTTTTTGTCATCAACACTGTAATATGGCATTTAAGCATATTAGAAAATCATTTCTCAGAGGGAGACGTTTGAAGAAGCTCATCCATACTAGCTTTGAATGTTACATATTTATATTTTCACAAAATATTAGGTTCCAAAAGGGGTTGGCGAAGTCAACGCTATTTACACGTTTAAAAATAATTTATAGCGGGTAAGAGTTCAGAGATTGAGTTTACAAGTCTCACTTAAGGCGTTTGAGCTGGGAAAGTCATAGTTTACAGAATGTTGTGTCTTGCCTTGAAATTACGGTTCACCACAAATGACAGCATGTGCTGTAAACTTGAGAAGGAAAACACTTGGGAATATTAGACCTTTAGAACAGCTCTGGATGCTCATCTTTAGCGTAAAGGTTTAGACTAAAGGAATCTAATGAAAAAAAGACTGATAGTACTCCTTTGTTGGGTTGAGATCATTTTCCCTCATTTACGTGGGTATTTGTAAAATCCCAATAGTTATTAATTTCAGCAAACAGAGGTTAGTTTGTTGAAAAAAAGTACCCCATGTAATTTTATTAAAGGTGTACCTCCATTAACTCCAATTTGACTGGATGTCTGAGGTTCCCTGTGCTGATAAACTGTACTACAATATTTCTTGCAAACAGATGCGCAGGTCTTGTCAGTGGGTGAGCTCTTGATACAAAAGAAAATGAAGTCAAATTATCCGAGTTCGTTGGCAGAATGCTTCACCAAGGAGTTCAAAATGCAAACATTAGCTGCTAAACAAAATGCCAATATCAACATCCATTAGCTGTGTTTATGCACTGATCTTTCAGTGTGTAATTATTACTCACTATCATTCACGGACAAGCACTGAAACTGATGCAGTTTTTATTTACATGCTGTGGTTCCCTCATGCCTTTGATTTTCCATTTTTCACAAAGATGCCCGCTGACAACCATTTCAGAATGAGTGCCCGCTTCCTCTGATGGCCCTGCTCGCCGGAAATGAATGGCTTTGGCCACTTTGGTGACACAGCTGTATCATTCTTACTTAATGAAAGCTCTTTCCCAAGTTCCTGCTTTTCAGCTAAGCAAACAAGCTCAGTCTATGCAACAATGAGTGCAGCTGAAGTGATGCATTAACACTAACAGAAGAGCGATAATAACATCTGAAGAGTGGAACTGCCTTTTAGCGCGACACTGAATGAACGAAAAAGGAATAGAACAGCAGCTGCATTTAAGGATTTTGTGGAGGAATTTTCCACTCCAGTCATCAGCTGTGAAAAAGGAAGCACAATAGGGAGCGAGTGAGTGATTGTAAAAGACGTAAAAGAAAATGGGGGATATGCTCTTCATTTTATTAATGACAGGGGCAAGATATGGGCAATTAGTCAGTAAATAAGAAGAAGTGCCAAAAGCCCTGCGAAAATGGCAGGGAGATGACAGACAGGGGAGAAGGGGGGGGGGGGTAAGGACGCATCATGTTTGGAGGGATTGTGAGAATTCCAATTCTTCTCACAAAGAGATGTAGTGCCTGACTTATTTGCCAGCACTGAGACCTCACTCAACCAAAGCCAATTTGTGCAGCTCTCTGTGACTTTTGGGTGAGTTAAACCGAAGGGTGTGTGTATGTGCAAGTGTATGTCAGTAACTGACGGACACATAGAAAATGTTCTCTTTTTTATGCTAAATCCTCAATATTGGCGCTGACAACAAATGAGCTGCTTTCACCTATAAGGATGTTCACACATACACACACACACACACACACACGTATATCCCTGCATTCTCATCATGGGGGAAGATTAATGATCTTCCTGTTGTCTCTTCTAGATAACTGCCTCATCACCAGCCAAGCATCCCGCCTAGCTGATAAATCATCTTAATGTAAGGAGATAGACTCTGACTGCTTTTACCACAGCCACATTTGTGACAATGATCACTCATTTTAGCTTCCACAAACCCTTCCTTTGAATGCTATGATATACACAATACTCCCATAACTCATCGGAAGTGTTCATGTCAGCTTAAACAATTCTGAATGAATGGTTTTTGTTTAAAAGAAGCCTTTACACACAATACAAATGAATACATTTATGGAACCGGAAGAATATCAGTTTTGCTCTGTTAATTATACAGTCCTTTCTGAATATGCAACAGCACTCTCCAGCTTTCAGGGCATAGCCATCCGACAAGAAAATAATGAGATAATTTAAATCACATTTGTATATGAACTGCACATGCTCATATCACATTTAGCCATTTAGATTGTTTTAGTAAGCCGATAAGAGTCTGAGGGTACGGGATGAGGAATTCTCTCCTGCATATTGGATACATGGAGTCAACAATCCCCTATGGCATTTGTCTGATATATGTATATACTAACTCACCACACTCTGGAAGGTGACAAACAAAAACAACTCAAAGCAAGCTCTCCACTCATAAGACATACATTTATGCATGGACGTGACGCTTTAACACATGCAAATGCAGTGATAGTATGCTCTTTCAGTTCAGATATGCCCTCATTCCTATGCAGGGTTATGGATTCGCTGAATACCGAATGCATATGCATTAAACTTAGGATCTGGGTGGGGGGGGGGTCCACACAATTTTTTGCGTGTGTGTGTGTGTGTGTGTGTGTCTTTTTTTTCTTTTTTATAGGGTGAATCACCAACCTGACAGTACTCCTCAGGGTCTCCATCTGAATGACTCATCCCTCATCAAACAGCGGACTGTAGGAAAATCAACACTCTCCCATTCACACATCCCCCTTACACTGCTATCAAATCAAATATTTCTAAGAGTACTGCAACTTGCACACCCAAATGGAGATATAGGGTTTCCTGTCGTTGTCTTTCTCAATAGCACACTTTTGAAGAGGGAAACCCCTGTCAGATAAATATAAATTTATATATATACATGCACATATGAAAAGGATCACATGCTCCACGTGATGAGTCATACACGGCTGCTTTACAAGGGAGCGGCTCGCCGACTGGTTGGAAGCACTCCGGCAGGAACTCATCAGCTATGCACCACTGAGCCCGAGACTCTAGTGAGATTCAGACCAGTTTCTCTGACTTTCTTTTTTAACTGATGTTTGATTTGCAGTTGGCTGCAAATGGCTGCCAATTACATGTTACATGCTGTTCTGTTATGGGATCAGCCCCGCAATTTGCAATCACTAACGTTAACTGCCAGTTTCACGCAACATTAGTTCATTTAATGCATTTTTGAAGATGGCTACAGATGGTTCTGAACACAGGCTGTAGCAACATGGCAAAAGGCTAAATGTGTGCCAATGCTGGAGCCCCTCTCCACTTTGACTGGGTCTAAAACAAGTTTATTTAAGTGGCAGGAGCTGTGTTTAATGACTCAGACAACATTAAAATGCTGTGAAGGGAAGCCTTATTGAAAAGACAACAGTAATTTTCACCACTCAAATATATTTATTTTTTCATTTCCATAAGACTGTAGTGTGCTGTAGTTTTCCTGATAGCAAGTGTGTCATTTAAGCGTGCACTCGCTCAGCAGACATGGATCAGCAAGGCTGAAAGAACAGCTCATGTAGAGCCTTTGATTAATTGTTACTATTGAGGTGTAGCAACGCTATTCAAAGCTTGGAGCAAAATGTAGGCTTTGATTTTTCTGTATGTGTTGTTGACCTATGTCAATTTCTGCCTACCTACCTACTTACCTTGAGAACGCCCACTGAAACGTTTAGACAAACATACAGCTGTGGGCCTATCGAATTACACAGTCAAACAGAGCTGGATCCATTAATATATTGCAGGAAGTTCCAAACTGAGCTGCTGAAAAGATATTAGCACAGACAATTTACTGTTTGCCACTGTCACTCATAGAAAATGTACTAGTAATAATAATAATAATCTTCACAGAATTATTATATTACTCAAAGCCACATGCTTTGAGTTTTCTTCATGCTTGAGGTACCAGTATGTTGCATACAATCATCCTTAACATTGTCGTACTTTTGCTTTATGAGTCCGTATCTGGTGTTTATTTTGCACATGGTCCAGATTATGCTTCATTATTCCGGCATGTATGGATTTAACCCCCATAGATAGATAGACATAATTTAGATCTGTAGTCTATAATGCACACTGCATTGCAAACATAATTGTTTTGTTCCAATTTCACATCATCTTTCACTACTCCAGTGGGTATGTGGAGGTATTTGCTTTTTCAGATGTAGCGTTTTCTTTCCATAAAGAACGATGTGTGTTCAAACATGAAGTGTTTCATTTAGCATGCACATTAGATCATTTTTCAACCCCAGAAGCAGCTTGACAACCAGATGGTTACAACCTAAATTGCACTGTCGACCACAGACTGGAAGACATGCAACATCTCGCTGCAAATGTTGAATGATATTAAAGTACATCCAAAAGCTGTGCATCCTGCTACAGTGTGACCACACAGGAGGCCGTAATAGCAATTTTGCACCACCTTCCCTTCTTCTTATAGAATTGAAAAACTGTCAGATAATTCCTCCTCCTCTGAAAATCCACATTCATCTCTACGTCTTCAGTCCCAATCGCAAAACAGACAGATATTTAGCATTTAAGCTAGAATAGGCCAGCTAAAGTTTCTCCAGGACTTTTGTGTTAAGGGATAGCACCACAACCAATCACCTTTGACATGTTCATCACCTAACACGACAGCAGACCAGGGAACAGAACATTATCTGAGAACACCACGAGATTATCAAGGACAAAATTAAGCCTCTGTGAGAATTCCTGAAAGTTTACAGCATGCTTTTTAAGAGTGCATTTGTTTGCTAAAAGCCCATCGGTAAGGTTATAATATTCTGTAGCACATCTGCATCAGTGTAAAAAATCCTGTGTGAAGTCCGAAAGGACTCCCAGTAAAAATGCATTATATATATTTGGAGAGACCGATTTATGAGGGGTGATAGAAGTTAAAGACGTTCTACATAACAGAACAAAGCACTTCAAGTACCAGGATATATCCTTCGTCTTTGTGCCTGCATATAGAATGAGAGAGGGCTGTGTACCAGTAGTTAATGTCAGTCTAAAGAGGAGCAGAGAGGGAGATTGGGTGGTGGTGTGCATGTGTGTCCATCCGAATTAGGAGAAGATTGAAGAGATAAGCAGCCAGATGAAGCTGGCAGGATAGATAAATGATGGTGAGACAAGTGTGTGTGAGTGTGTGCGTGTCAGCGTTTTAGCGTGTATGTGCCGGGCGGGCGGGCGCATGAAGAGTTGCCAGAAGAGAGACTTTGATGAGCCAGCTGTGGGCAGTGGCAGGAGAATGAAGCGACAGTGGGTCACTCCTCTCTTTGTTCTGATGCACACCTCAGAGTGTGCGTGCGTGTGTGTGCCAAAAAATGAAAATCACTTGGTGATGTGTTGTGTTAAAAAAAAAACATTTAAAAAAAAAGGAAAGGAAAAAAAACTCTGGCAAACTCCTTTATCTCACTCCTTTCGGCACTCGTTTACAGATCAGATCTTGTTGGCGGTGCAAAGTTTGGCATCCTCCTCCATATCAGTCATCTCCTGGCCCTGCCCTGATGCTGAGGATGCTGCTCTGGCTTTCCGTACAGCCCCAGATTTTGACATCTGGTGGCCTAGATAAGCAGGAAAGCACAGTGAGCACATCAGCTGATCAGTGAGACTAAAGGACGATTAAAGCACATAATCCACCTGATATGTAACGAGGGGGGAAAAGTCCAGCCAGATCTCAGAGGCCGACGGACAGAGACATTACCACTCAGAAATCAGGACTATGCCGCTTTGTCTGTCAGATCCCGACAACATGGCAAATGTTGTCATATGTAGTAAACCCTGCTCTGCATACACAATGTATGCATGTGCTCACAGAAGAGTTTTGTGCGTGCACGGTGCACGTGTGCCGCTTTCTTCCCCACCCCTTTTTGTTCCAGATGCAAAAGATGATGTCTATGAGTCATAGCCCTGTGCTGTAGAGTGTCAGTGATCTGAGTGTCTCCCCCCCCCCCCCCCCCCCCCCCCCCA
>CAJRST010012224.1:7607299-7663555 GCA_907169785.1 Menidia menidia | reverse complement strand
CCCCCCCCCCCCCCCCCCCCCCTCCCATGAAGAGCAAACGTGAGGAGACAGACATGGAAACAGACAGTGACAGTGCTGCTTGGTTTCCATGACAACCGGGCTCTGCCAGTGTGGCCGGGAACAGAGCGTTTTGCTCTAATGAGGCAAACTGGATCATTTTGTCCATTTACCTGTGTACCAAGCAGTCTTTTCTCCGGTCCTCGTGTCTTTTATCACTTGTGCACACACATGAAGGCAGAAGTGGGGGAGGGAGGGAGGGAGGAGGTGAGGTTATGATTGCAGCCTGTGTGTTTACTTTGTGCAGTGCTAAGGGGGTAAATTGCTTCTTTGTGCTCTGATGTGAGACTCGCTACACAAATGTGGAAAAGATTGCCTTCTCTAACCTACTTTAACTTACTGATTTGAACGCCAGTGGCAAAATCAAGGTGACCCACCCACCCATCCACCTACACAGACACTCCAACACGCAATGGCTCTGCTGCTCACACACACACCAAACACAGTGTTATGATAGCACTGTATCCAGGTAATGAAGTGCTATAACAACTGACATCTGACTAGTCTCCACTTGTAATTGAAAATGGTGACCCAAAGCAGAGCACAGGACAGAGATAAAGGGCGAATTTCACATGATTCATAAAATCACTGCAGCTTCAAAGTAGCAATCAGTTTAGTCTTGGCAGGCAATCTATGAAACTCTGAGAGTACCAAGGAGTATCTCTGCTGTTATGCATTAAGGACAGCCTGTGCTGATCTGTGCGTACACAGCATACAGATAGCTTCATTCTGGAAGCCAGGCACTCTCTTACTTCATCCTTTTACCTTTTATTTCTCTCAAGCAGCTTCTCTAAATCATCCTCCATGCACTTATTTGGTTCAAAATACCTAAAATACCCTATTATTATCCTGTTATTACCAGTTTGAAATGATCAGCAATTTACCTCCGACAGACAGACTCACCCCTGGAAACACGTTAATGTGGCACAAATCGCTATTTCAAATGCTCTCTGGGAATTTACCTTATTAAAAAGGGAGCAATTCTTCAATTAAAGATGCGTAAAAAATGCTTTCTTTCATCAGACGGTCACGGTAGACAGTAAGAGCTTTTCAGCTGAAAGACAGGGTCTGCCCTGGTCGACATGCCTGAAATACCTCAGCTGGAAAGCTTCCAGGTGGCATCTTTGACAGATGTCCGAACCACCTCAGCCGGCTTCCTTCAACATGGAGGAGCAGCTTTTTTCTCTCAATCCCTCCCCACCAAAAATAAATACTTTCCTTTCAAAAAGAGTTTCTGGAATGACCTACATTACATTACATACCGTAAGGGTCAGCTCAGAATTATTTCAGAGGAAGCTCAAATGGGTTGATGGTCCTATTCCTCAATCATTACCCACAGCTATATAAATGAAGGTAAGAATGTACCAGCACCAGTAAATCAACAGCTCTGCTCAGCACTTAACCCGTCACAATAGACCAGATGTTCCTACAGCTGTGGAACTGCGCTGTTGTTGTACTTAGATTTTTAAAAGGCTATAACTTAAACTCCAATTTTTTCACATTTGGGATTCAAATCAAGCATCCCATCGGTCTTATCCTGGCTAGTCCTCTAAAACTCCTGAACATCCCAGGGTAACTCTTTTGTACAATTTTTCAGTTGGCATTGTAGTTTCATACAGTCATTGGTCCCTTCAGATGCAGGCCTCATTATTTTTTATAGGTGGCATCACTGTAACCACTATTGTAATAAACAAATCAGAGAAGCTTGTGTATCATTTCAAAGTTCACAAGTTTAATATTTGTTGCTTTGGAAACAGACTTTGTTAAGTTTTTTATCTCCTCAGCCAATATGATACGCTTATGAAGACGGCCACCAGAAATGTAGGGCGTCTCAATGCATTTGAATGGGAAATAGAAATAGCTAGCTCATTGAGTGTTAGTGGGATTAAAAAGTGAACATCTAGCAAGAATGAGACCAGCACATCAGAACGCAGCAGTGTTAAACGAATGAAACAGGAAACCCACAGAAAGCAACGTCTAAAATGAAGGAAGAGGTTAATTGAGATTGATTCCCTCTTCCGGGGAACTTCTTCATTAATAAAAGGGAAACCCATTGCAGCCTGATAGACACAATGTCTCGTTGCAAATAGCGAGCTTTAGAAAATGTCAGTCTGAAAATGAGGAATTACGGTTTGTAGTTAACGAGCTAAGACAGCCAAAACCAAGAGTGTGGCCCTTGCTGTGCGCAGTCCTGCAGTTTAGTTCCAAGAGCCGCTGGTCTAGTGTTGGGGGATGATCTCACCATCGTGCCCGAGATGAACTCGGGATCATTCAATTACAGAGCAGCACAATGAATCACTCTCTTCTCCTCTGACAATCTCCTCCACACTCAGCTCATCTGACACCGCCAAAGCACTGAAGATGGCCGCGTTATCTTCATAATACGAATAAACTGTGACAGTTTTCTCAGACGGAAGGCCATTTTGATGGCAGCAGATCAAATGAGAGCTCATTATGGACAGAGCGACAAATCAGTGTCTGCACCGAGGCCCACGGTAAGGGTATGAAGGACTGCTGCCCTGCTGATGCCTACCCAGCCTCGAGTAAATTAAATGAACAATGTAAAGATACTGTGAAATATACTGTCTGCAAATGATTCTCTTTTTGCATGGCCACGAGTGTGAGGGCCATTACTTCCTTCTTGTCCTTTCAGTGTCTGCTTCTATCCCTCGCCCACATTCACATAGTTGTCTTGTTCCACAGTAAATGTGTCAGTCATGGGTCTCATCGCTGGAGAAGCCTGCTAAACCCCTTCCCTACCCCCCTGCTCTCTGCTTATTCTCTATCCTCGCCATTTTTGGACATTTTTTGAGAGGCTGCTGAACGAGCGGAGTTCATACTAGAATAAAACAGAAGCTCTTAAAGTAAAGCTGTGTTTCTTGGGATTATCAGGATTTCGTGGGGATCCACAAAGATTTCAAACGGACTAGCTCAGCATTCAAAATCTTACCTCAAGGTCTCGGCTATTCGATAACCGTAAATGCTCTGACTTTCCCACCCAGCATGAGTTTGTATTTTTAGTCATGAAGCCATTTCTGACTCAAATTGCAAAGATTTTAAGTAAATTATGGTATATTTGACACAAAAGGAAATTTTACTCAATTGAAAATTCAGTCCTAAACTATCAGAGGTCGCTGACATACATGGTAGGCCTTCACCTCACATACACTTCATGTTTGTGGTTTCTCTTATTTCTGGGAGACTACCCAAAGAAAACGGGCAAATGCAGAAAGGGGAACACAGACCTTTGGGTGGTAACCTTCAAGTTAATTTGGCACTGTATATTTGACAACCGGTTCCATACTTGGAAAACGATCCGTCTCGAGCAGTTGTGTCAACAAACTGCAACTGAAAAGAATTTATGGTTTATCTACGAAAGCTGGACTGGTCTCCGTTCGAGCTCAGATATATCAGCTGGGTATTCAGCATGTTGGGACTTTTATGTGTTAAATGGTTAGAGGTCATCATTTGACGACACAATATTAGGAAAGAGACTCTGTTCCAAGACTCTCTTTGCCTATTTGTCACAAGCTTGCACACTTCTGAGGTCTTAATGAAATGTCAAAAATAAATGTTAAAATAACAGAGGCAAAGAACAACACCTTCCCAAAAGCAAAAGCAGCATGAAACTAGCCAGAGATACTGAATAGAGCCAAACTACAAGACAAGCCAAACTACAAGAAAAACTCCCAGCTGGAAAAGCAGGACATGAGCCAAAGTCCACAAAATTCAGAACATATGATACCCTTACATTTGAACTGAGATCTCTCAACAGCTTCAGCTACCACACCACCAACATAAATTTGGACACATTATTATCATCTGTTACTTGTCTTGGAACTCAAACATCCACACAGAACAAACTTAACTCAAATATCACATATCAAACTAATGCTTTACCAAAAATCTGAAAATAAATAGTTACCTTTCCCTAATCTGAAGTTTGATCAGAGATGGTGCTGAAAGCTCTTTAGGGCACAGTCTCCTCATGAGCTACGTGATGAACAGGCCTATGTTGAAAAAAATTGACACAAAGGTTGTGATAGAGGGAACATAATGGCATTTATGGGATCACAGATTTGATCCGTAAACCCCATACAACCCAAAACATTTCAAGAGACGGTGGTTTATTTCTGCTAGGTAATGGTGTGTGACTGTCAAAATTAGGACTTTTTGCACACCAAGGCTAAAGGTTTTTCAAATTTTGCCCACTTTTCTCCATCCAAATAAATCTTTATCTTAGACACTTATATATATATATATATATATAAATATATATACAGTATATTCCGTGAAAGTATACTGAATGTCACCACTCTTCAAACTGTTTGTTTTCTCATTAATTCTATTCCCTTACAGACCTAAAGGGTTTAACCAAATCAACCCACTTTTATCACCCCATGTCATCATACATTTTGAACAGCTTTTAACTGTTTTCACAATATTGCATTGAAGATAAACTCCCTGACAGCTTTTGAATTAAAAGAGGGAAGGAGATTTTTGGGTGAGAAAACTGTTTCCACGTTTAAAGACCTTCACCAAACCACTTTGTGATCATAAGTGAAGATTTACTGGATACTGAGGGGTTTTGTTTGAGAAAGACTTTCCTCTCCTCCATTACCCCATGGATATGTAATGATGACTGGCTGGACTGGTGTTCTTTCAGGAAGCCAGTACCTTCAATATTGCTCAAGTGCTGGGCCTTTGCCAAGTTGCACAACTCAGGGGAAAGGTGAACCCACAGGAACAGAGTAACCTGGTGGGCTCTGCGATGCACCAACTGTGACTTAACTAAAAGAAAATGGGTTCTGTGACTTATTTCTTACTGTCGCAGAACCAACAGATTGACACCCTGTTCATTCTGAAAACTGTGACAGCTTTTTCCTTCCTGAATGTTACAAACCGGATAGCCTGTTGACCCCTGTTGACTAGGACTCTGAGTGAGTGTGAGTGTGCACATGTGTTTGTGCAAGGCACACAGAACTGCCGATCCCACCATGTGTTTCCTGCATGGGAATGCTTAGAGTAGTGTAGCATGCTTACAGTAAGTGCGTCCGTGTGTATACTCGAGCGAGCACGAGCGCGACAAAAAGGAAGGGAGAGGCAAAGAGAGGGAGTTAGCACAGGCATATCCAAGGGGATCAAGCCTAAACCGCAGGATATTTCTGACCTTGAGGGCGAGTGGGTGAAGGAAAGAGCAGGCAGGAAAGAGAGGAGAAAAAGAAAAAGACAGGAAAGCAGAAGGGAAGGAACAAAGAGAAGAAAGGGGGAAAGAGAAATGCAGGGCCTGTAGAGGGCAGCTGGAAAACCTCCAAAATCCTCTGCTCAAACCAACCATAAAATTCCAACTGAAGCCACAAAACCAGAATGAGGACTGGCGAGGGTGCCTTCTGCCCACAGTGGATGTGTATGCACGACTGTGGTTTGCACACATTTACTTATGTGTATAAATGTGTGCCACATGTGATTAAAGGGTCTGAGCAGAAGAGGAGGCCAAGAGGCAGACGAGTGATGCAATCCACGGAAGCAAAGTAGAGGACATGAGGGCGGCAGGAAGGAAGGGAGGGAAAGAAAGGAAGGAGGACTTGTTGCTTATGGGGATCCAGCTCTCCAGGAATGTGCTGACGGTCATGTCCCACACAGCCAGGGGAGAGTTCTGCACTCTGAGAAACTCTGAGGAAGGTAACACCTGTTTTAGTGCACTGCAGAGCACAACCGGACAATAAAATCCCACATTATCAAAGCACAGACTTTGTGAGTCATTGAAGCTCATTTTCAGCAACACAACAGTTTTTTTTTTCAGTTGAAACTGGTACCACTCACTGCAGGCTGGAGGCCTGAATCCACCCTCACACAGCGGCAGTGAAGTTCTATTTCGGTATGAGCTACACAATGTTCAGCCCACACAGGCTCTGTGGGTATGGTACTTGGTAAGCCTGGACAAATAGTTTATTTACGAGCTTCGCGAGAGTGGGCATTTGTCCTTGAGCTGGTTTGTCTGCCGTCTGAAGTGCTAAGTGCTGTATACAGTTACAATAGATAGAACATTCACAAGGACAAGTGAAGGTGGAGGGAGAGCAGAGGCGGGTTAAGGAGGGAGGGGGGAAGCGAGAGAGCACTGGGAATAGAGATGGAGAGTCAGAGGCCATTTGGAAAGTAATTTCATCTCTGAATGCTGTATATCTTTTCATCAATGAAAGGAAAGTATTTTCCAAACCGAGCAGCCACAAGAAGAAAAACATCTCTGTTTGGTGAAATGGAGCTTATTCAAAGAATGCAGGACAGCCACCATTCATCTCTCTTTTTCGCACTATATACATCTTGTGAAGGTGAAACCTTTTTTGCAACATTCCACTCCGCAAAGAGACGTTTGAAGCAAGACTACGGCAGCGCTGAGCCATGCCGGTGGCTCCGAGAAGGCTAAGTGCTAACACTGATATTTGTCAAGTTTCTTCTTAAAAAGACCTTTGAGGAATAGCCTTAAATGCAATGCCATCCGTCGATGAACTCGGTGCATTTGTTCCGAACACTCTCAGAAAGTGCTGTGTCTGTTCAGGTAAGGTCTACAGAAATCGCTCCACTTGATCCCCTGTTACCTACATGGTACATTCAACGCCACGGCCCCTCAAGTCCAGCATTTTAGTGGATTTCAGCGGCAGTTTTTTCTTAAAAGCACCCTGGATGTCAGCCACCGCAGCTCATCTCTAAAAGCACACTCATCTTGAGCAGTTGTAAATTCTGAATAGTGCCATTAGCAAAGCTTCTAACAGTGTTTGAGGGATGTTTTCATGCACAATCTTATGTACCAAGACTATAGAAATACAAGGCTTCTAAAAGCCAGAGTGAGGAAAGGTGGTGGCTAAAGTTGACTGTCTGTGCTTAGGAGGGAAGTTTAACATCCAAGAGCAATGGTTTAAGGGGGGACCCAGGTTGAGCATATTGTAATGCAATATGCGAGGGATGATTGTGTTAAACTCTGAGCTGCAGTCTATAAACAGCCTCCACACATAGCTCACTCAGCGTTCCAGGTGTTCCAGGGCAGTGGAAATGGCACACTCCTAGGATCTGTTAGACTGATAAGGTGTGGATCAGATGAGGGATCAAGGCTGGTTTTCGTGTACTAGAGCACCAACCTCTCTAAATGCTTCCTCACCGCGGGGGTAAGTGCCACAGGTCTGCAGCTGTTTAGACCCTCTGATCCTCTTCGGGGAGAGAAATAATTGCAGCTGTCTTCGGGCACTGCAGGCTCCTGGTAAGTGACGGATAGATGTAGAAAAGCTCAGTGAGTGAGAAACTCAGAGAGAAAAAACAAAGTTAGTTTGCCATGTAGTTCGGAAGTTGAGTTTTTATCAGCCACCCATTAATTCTGCCGTCCATTTTTCATGGCATATCATTGGTTCCCCGCTTAACACTGGGCAAAAGGCAGGGTGCACGGAGGCTATCAGTCCATCACAGGGCCACACAGAAACAAACGTGGCACTCACACTCAATATTCCAGAATCACTGGCTAACAGGAAGAAAATAACATAACATGGTGGTAGGATGTTGCTCCCCCTACCACTTTAGCATTAATCAATAGCATCTTTAAGTTATGAGGGAGTTGATCCTTGCACAGTGTTTATTCTTCTCAGTTTAAAGTGACCTTCAGTTGTTGTGGAGAACAGGAGTATTCTTTTCTCTTTACCTGCCTCTTATGGGCTATTAATTAACAGGAACACATAGTAACACAACAGCACTGAAGGAACTCCAGGCAACACACAGTAAAAAGAGAGGGATGACTTGTTTTTCTCTGCCGCCCGGCTGGACCTTAATTGCACTCTGTCTCTTTGCTGACCCTGGAACCACAGTACTAGCACAGGGAGTCTTCAGAAATTTTGTGAATCATTGCTTTCCTCTATTACATTGAGGTTTTAGGGGTACTCTGGACTATCTAAACGCGGGGTGGCACCCAGCCACTTAAAAACAAAAACTGAAGGAGCAGCAGGTCCAATTCAAAGTGTCAGGATAGACTACCACAGATGTGCCTTTTATGCCATGTGTATTCTGGCAAAGCGACCTCAGCTCTGACGAGAGCGAACAAGCTTCTGCTGTGCAATGTATTTTACTTCCAATTTCTTCCTTACGCAAACACGAGTGAATATTCATGCTAATTTTCTATTGCAGCTAAAACCACTCTCCTGTATAACATAAGACCGACCAACTTTAATAAGTGTCAAAGTAGGAATGTGCTATTGGCAAAAGAAAAGTATATAAGTCTGTCAAAACACAATTGTGAATGCACCAAATATGTTTTTCAGCGAACAGAGTTCACCGAGGGGATTGGAAGGAAAAAAAACACCACAGAATACTGAGCTGGACTTTTGAGTGATTGGTCTGGCAAGTGCTTTGTGGTGATTTGGGAAAGCACAAAGAGAATGCTGCGGTTATCCTTGGACCACAACTGTTCAAACTTCCATGTAGTGTTCTGGTGTGTACCATCACTAGCTGAGTTTGTCTGCTGTGATTATAAGTCAGTCTGTTCAGGAGCAGAAGAGAGGTCCTGTAAGGACATCAACTGACTGACTTCCTATGTTGCATCCAAATTAAAGTGTTGCTACAATCCAGCACATGAACTAAGCCCGGACACGAGCATCAGCATCAAAATGGACACATTATGTCTTCTGCAGCCCTCAATTGGAACCATCCTTGGCCGTGAGTCTTGTTTATTTCTCTCTCACACAGTGCATCATTTGTCAGACTGTTTGCGCACCGTGGAATGTCATCATATCATGATATTTTTGGTTATGTGGAGGAGTTTACCATAGCAGAGCAAACACAAACCAAAGAAGGCCAAATGTTTTGTTTGCAGAGCCCATCACCTTCCAGCAAACAGTTTGCATATCATCTCTGTCACTGACAACCTGACGATGGAAGCGTACAGCTGGGCTTTAAGCATGCTATGCGCTGACAACACCCGGAAGAGCAGCTTTAAGATCTTGGACACCTTTAGGTAACATGAAATGCCCTTGATATTTTAAATCTATCCTGAAGGCAGAAAAATATAAATAAACTGCTTCTGAAACCTCCTCTGCTATTACTGATCAAGCATTTTTCTAACCATCAGCCCCTTTATCTTCCCTATTTTCATTGTGATAATGCATCCTTTCCTCCAGTCATAACCGACAAGTTATGAAATTAGATGAAAATTGAATATCTAGAGATCAATAACGTATTCTAAAACATTTTTAAGATAAGATTTTTGATCTGCTAAAATGCACCAAAAGAAATCCACATTATCATCATGTAACAGCATTATTAAATCAAACTTTTGTCTCATATCCATGACAATGAAATTCTCCTCTTTAATAATACCTATGCAAACGTTCTTATTTCCTGCAGTGCATACTTTCATTTGTCATTCACCATCAAATGAGAATCCCTTTGGGGAGAGCTATGGCTAAAATTGTCATCTAAAGATACTGCGCGTGGTAGAGGTGTATTCTAATAAAAGCCAGGTGAACATTGTGTTCCAGGTCAGACATGAAGTCTGCATGGAGTCAGTCCAGAGAGCAGTATGAGTCACCGGAACAGAGCAGAGAGCGCGCTTGTAGAATTCATTACAACGATTGCAAGGTATAAGGATTTCCTGAGAAAGAGAGAGAGACAGAGAGGGAGCTCAGCAGCTGCAAAACAGCACCCCAGTGAATCCACAAGTACATTTCCATCCACCTTTGGAATGGTATTTTGCAATCATATAATTGATATATGACGGTCTGAATATAAACAAATAAGTTCCTTTGGCTTATTGGCCAATTGCACACTGGTGAATGTATTCCCAGACAACTGCAGTTTATACTATGGGGTAACTCTATTGCATAAACTAGTTCAAAATCCAAGTAGGACTTTTACCGCAGTGCAGGTAAGATCCAAAATAAATAACTTATATGTATATGTATTTTTTTAATTTGGAAAATTCAGCTACAATAGTCGCGTGTGGAGATTTCTTAAGCGACCACAGGAAACTTTAACTCATCTACGGACTGCCTGTAAAATGGCGCCACCCTGTGGACGTCATGGGGTACTATACTGACGTGTTTCCTTATTGATGTTACCGTAACTTAAAAAAAAAAAAATCTCATTATTCATATGGCTGCCGATACCTAATTCACGCTTTGCTCCCTACGCCACAAATAATGCATTTACATAAGAATTACGACAGTGTTGCCACTTAGTTATTTTTCGCTGAGAAAAAAACAAGAAACTTGAGGCTGTCGTGGCCTACTCGAGTCACTAAAAAGGCTCGTTTTCTAATGCGCTAGCATCTCGGTAACGCGGATAACCTAATATGACTTTCATAAATCCAAAATGAGTTCGGCTGGGCCGAATTTCAATCGACGTCGTAGACAGGGGACTGACCCCAAATCAGCTGCCATGGCACCGGATGTCACTGGTGCGTACAGATAGGCACCATCCATAGTAGCGAATTCTGCAGGAAGTATCTTCCGCTGAAAACGGCATTTGTGAAGGGCTGCCATTTTACCGAGTTTACGGTAAGAAAACCTGCTTCTTCTTCTGTCGTCGTCTGGCTGTCATACGTCAGTTGTATCCCCTATGGAAAGTACTATTGATTGAGTGTATAATGCCGCGTACATGTACATTCGTTGGCTGGTTGCTTCTTAACTTCAGCTAACCTAGCTTGTATGCTATTGTTAGCATTAATGGACTCTGATAATAGAAAGACAACTACTGTCTAAAAGTATATATCACTACAATGTGGTGTTTTTTAAGAGTGGGGATTTATTTTTTATAAAACACAGCCTTTTACACGGTTAATTTAGTGGTTGTAAAACTCGTAAAGCGCGTTAGTCAAGTTCAATATTAGCTCCCCCCCTCCTTTGGACAAGTTAGCCCACTATACGTGTATGATTCAGTGGAAAACTGTTTTTTTAGACCCATGTAGCGCAGCCATATACATTTTATATGTGAACGGTAAATCAATGTTTGTGAGCAGCTATAGTTGGGTTAACGTCAAACAATCTGATAAAAACGGATCCAAGCCATTTCATGTGGACATCATGTACTATGGTCACACTCCAAATATTACAAAGAATGTAAACGTGTCAATACACACCTGTTCAGAGGGAACAAATCTTAACCAGATAAGAGATTTCGATGGATTACTTCATTTCTATAGAGACATACTTAGGTACTTCAGGTTCCACTTTGCAGGATGCATTTTTATACCTTTAACTCTCCATTTTGTTTTTTAGTGCATGATGGGGATCAAAGTGGTTCAGCTCACATCAAATTCACATCATGAAAACATTCTGGCTTCTCTGCATGATCTGAGGCTGCAAGGACAAATGTGTGATGTCACAGTGCAGGTGGACTACCAGGGCAGTTTGCAAGAATTTCAGGCCCACCAGGTGATACTGGCAGCATCCAGTGGCTACTTCAAAAAGATTTTCCTGTGTGAGGATGCAACCCAGGATAAATTAATGCTGTCAAACATGAAATTTGATGATTTCTCCAAGTTTTTGGAATTTGTTTACACTGGTAAGGTTGAGGTGCCCAGGAACAAGATCTGCGATGTCCAAGCAATGGCCCAAATTTTGGACTGTGAGGGTCTCTCAGAGGTCTGTGGTAACGCTTTGAGTGCTGGAGTTCTACAAAAGCCCAGAGGGAAAACGTCTGCGTCAAAGGTTGAAGCTCCTGTTGAACTACATGGTGCAAAGGAAGAGAAGTCCAAAGAGAAGAAAACTCTCAAAAGCTTATTTTGTAAGCGACAGCTCTCTTCCGTGACCTCTGACAAGGAAGTCGTTAAAAAAAAACTCATGGTGCAACGGACCCTGAATGAAACGAGACGAGGAAAAAGGCTGAAGCTGAAGCTGGCAGGCCATAAAGTGCTTCAGAGGCAATGGTATTCTCCAAAAGAGGCTCCCAGCAGTGAGAGTCAAGCTGGCAACATTGCAACAGAGGATTGTGAGAACAGGACAGAGGACGAGGCCCCGCCGGAAAAGGAAAAAGATAAAGGGGAGGAGGGGAGGTCTTTGCTCGGGAAGCTCTCCTCCGATGTGGATGACTGGGACTGTGAGGAGGTTTCTCAAGACTCTTTGCTCTTACTGGAGGAGAAAGAGGACGAGGCAGAGGAGGGTCAGTCAGCGGGGAAATTGAAAAAAATATCAAAGGCCCAGTTCCAGTGCGACAAATGCCAGCGGACTTTCCACTACGAGAGAAGCTACTTGAAGCACATCAGGTAAGATGATAGTGCTCATAGGTTTTCTGCAATGTACCATAGTGCTTTAACACGTATCTCTTTGCTAGTACGTACCATGGAGTGAAAGCTGACGTCATCTACCGCTGCGAGACCTGCAATCAGAACTTTGCGAACCGCAGCAACCTGAAGATCCACGAAAAGCACGTTCACAGTAACGAGAGGCTCTTTGTCTGCGAGTCCTGCTCAAAGACCTTCAAACGAAAGAAGGACGTTGTCCGGCATCAGCGGCAGGTGGGAAGCACCGGAGTTTAACGGGCCTCCTTGTATCTCGACTGCAAATATTTGGGATTTCCCCCACTTGAAATGTTCCCTCTTCACCTCTCAGGTGCACGAGCGAAACATGCAACATGTTTGTCCTTCGTGCGGGAAGGCGCTCAGCTCCAAAGCGGCCCTGCTGATGCACGAGAGGACGCACACGGGCACCAAGCCGTACGAGTGTGGCGACTGCGGGGCCAGATTTACTCAAAACTCTGCCCTCAAGATGCACCGCAGGTACAGAGTTCATATGGAGCTGTTTATTAAGGAATACGTGTGCTTTATTTCTTATTTTTTGGGTGTACGTAAAATAATAGCTGCTACTAACAGGTGTCAATACATGTTTAGGACGCACACGGGAGAGAAGCCATTTGCATGTGATGAATGTGACGCTCGCTTCACTCAGAAACACATGTTGGCATATCACAAGAGGTCACACTCAGGTAAGACCATCATTTACCACAAACAGGTTCCAGCGTTTTATCAAATGAATGCGTTACACTATACATAATTTACTTTTGTTTTGTTTTTTAAGGAGAGAAACCATTTATGTGTGAGGCCTGCGGGAAAAGCTTTGCATCCAAGGAGTACCTGAGACACCACTCAAACATCCACACCGGGTCCAGGCCGTACCACTGCGAGCAGTGTGGTCGAGGCTTCGCCCAGAGGAACTCTCTCAACCAGCATCTAAAAATACACACAGGTAGTTTCTTTGGTTATTTCTACACACTCAGGTACCATTTATTACTTTGTTTTTTTGCTTGATACAAGTGACTTTTCTTAATGCATGTCCAGTGTTTTTGATTTTCTAAAGGCATAAAAAAAGTGGTTATTTTTTAAAGAATTTGTAAAAAATGGGTTTATTCAAAGAGTTTTCCACATATTTGATCAATAGACTTCATGAGATTTCTTACTACTGACTTTTTTCATGTTACAACGTGAATATATTTTTTATATTTAACAGAATGCATAAACATGGAACTTTGCCTGCAACTCTCATCCTGTTCTAATATTCACTACTATCTCGTCCCTTTTATCACTCCCGATCCTTCAGTGGTTTATTTTCAGTTACTCTTTTACATCATGTTTTTGTAGAGAATTTTTAGCACCAGCTTCCTCTTAAGTGGACTTCTGTGCATTTAAGGCATAATAACCAAAAAATGGCTTTTAAATTGCTGTCCACTGCAGTGACTGCGATGCATGAAAGGGTTAATGCGTGCTCTCTTCAGGTGAACGCCCATACAGCTGCAAAGAATGTGACAAACAGTTCACGCAGCTCAACGCGCTCCAAAGGCACCAGCGTATTCACACCGGGGAGAGGCCCTACATGTGCAGCCTCTGTAAACGCACCTTTGCGGACAAGTCCACCCTGCGCAGGCACACCATGGTGAGCATTTTACTCCCAGATGAGTTCCGTCCATCGTCTGATTCAAAGCGCTGCACACCTTCAGAAAGACCCTGTGAAAATGACATCCGTGTGTTCAACCTTTCAGATTCACGACTCGGACGCCCCGTGGAAGACCTACCTGGTGGTGCTGGAGGGAAACGTGGAGGAGAAGAAGCCCAGGTTTTCCAACAAGGAGAAGCCAGAGACAGCCGCCTCGGCAGAGAGAAAGATCCCCGACGCCACCGGGTCCAGCGTCCCCGAAACCGCCGCCGCCACAGCTGGCTCTGGTGTGGAAGCTGCAAAAATCCCCACCGAGTCCATCGTGGTTCCAGCAGAGCCGGTCACTCTGCCCTCTGACTGGACCGGCCACGGCGCCATTGCGCTGGTCAGCCACGGCGCTCTGGGCAGCATCACCGTCTTTCACACAGAGGTCCCACCGGGGACGCAGATGCAGCCAGTAGTGGCCACAAACGGACTGGGAGCAAACCTCATCTCCTTGGACGGCTCGACCATCCGCGTCCCCTTTTCCATACCAGTGTCTGTGAGTTGCCCCGTTACTGCGTGCTCCCAGGCCTCCTCCACCTCCCTGTCCGTGTCCACCCTCTCAGCCCCGGTCACCGACACCTTGTTAGCATCGGTCTCGGACATCCCAGTGGTCTCTACATCATCTGTGCTGGAAGCCGCTGCCTCCCAGACTATTCTGGCTCCAGCTCCAGAGAACAAAACAGTGTCTGAGGCCGACGCTCTACAGCCGGACATACAGACTGTGATTATTGAAGACAAGGTTTGCGAGAGCCAACCGAACACACATTGCCCAAAATGACAGGCAACACAGCCCCAAACTTTGTAGAACACACAGGTAGAACTATTAGTGGCTATAAAGCAAACTCTGATCAAAATATCTGCACCCGACCATCAGTTGTTGACGGTCTATTCATTCTTGTTATTTAGCTCTGCTTGTGTAACTCTCCTCCACAGAATGAAAGGACGGGTTGCACATGTTTTGTTGCTTTGTGCAGAACACTGGAAGGTTTGTTAATGAGCACAATCTGCTTTTGTAATAAAGTGTTTTCAGGCCGAGCTTGTTAGGCCACACATGTACGGAGAAATCAGACCTTTATCCTGCGTGCAAATAATATTTAGCCTGTTGCTTTTGAATGGATTGTTTCCTTATGGTGGTCCATGAGGCGATCCCCTCATTTTCTGTTTAGGTTAACCCCCAAAAGTGGGATATTGCCTGATTGTGCGACACCTGCAGAACAAATACTGTGCAGGTAAAATATTTCCCTAAAAGGAAAAGAAAAACAAAAGAAAACCTTACCTGAAATTTCTAACATGTCTTTAATGAACACCAAATAAAAATATTAAGAAAAATCAGGCCAGATTCATGAAAGCGTCCTTACTTTCTGTAAGGATTTAAAACACCATTACCCTTGTTACTTTGCAACCAACTACTATTTAATAATAATTATAATTTTAATGGCAATTTTTATTAACCCCGTTTGAAAGGAAAATATAATAATATGTATTATGTCGTGAATTACAAATGAACCATTTTATTTTATTCTGGACAGAATAGCAGTACTGGGCGTAATACAGTTATTTTGAACAAGCTTACAGATCGGAGCCACAGTCTATTGTCATTCCGCCTGGGAGAAGCTGGGAACACAGGAGCGACTGAGTCTTTTGTAAAAACTTTGGTCTGGCTAACACGGGTGAATATACACAACACTGAACTACACACAATGACATGCTTAATAACTGCTCAAACTTCAAAGATGCATTCACAAACACAAAATGAGACTAATAATGCAGGTTACCCCGGGGTGAGGGGCTCCCAAAGCGTGCCAGTTGTTACGTCAGCACATCCTAAATGATTCAACTTAAAGATAGTAAAGTCGTGACGTGTGTATATACATATATATTTATGCAAATATTTAACAGTCTACACTTGTGCATATCGTTGCCCTTTTACGAGAGGAGTCACTTAATAAGGTAAAAGATCAAATGGAGGGCGGGAATCCCTTTTTGTGCCTCTGATAAATAATGCTGTTTAAATGACATTGATTTTATCCTTTTCTATCCCAGCAAAGACAAAATAGGAAGAATAATCCTATTGCAAAACCTGGAAACATTTAGGATTCGACCAGGGAGCAGCTGTGCAAAACCTGTGGGGTCTCTTGCCAATGCTAGCCTCGGATTTCGTGAGAACATACCGCTGAAATCTCGTAAAGGACCCATTTCAGCAGAAAAAGGGTGTGCAGCAATCCTCTGGACAGAGGTGAGGGCGTGGGGTTTACATTTGGCCTGGATCCGGATATGCCTCTAAATGGAAACGGGTGGCGGTGCTCTGGGGGCGCGGCGCTGAGCAGTGGGATGGTCGCTCCTCTGCAGATGCTATACACAGTGAGGTGAGTGTGAAGGTGTGCATCGTTTTGTGCGTGTTGTGTGAGCGCGAAAGCATGCGTGATGGAATTGTCCCTCCGTGCTGCATCCCTACCCCAACCTTCCTCTCATTTCAAATCCCCCTCGTCGCCCTGGATGGTCTTCTTGATGCGCAGCAGGAGGGTCGTGTGCCACTGATCCAGGCGGGAGATCGAGTCAAACTCCTTGACCTGCAAGCAGCGGATAATGGACACCATAAGCTGTGGAGGCACCGAGCAGCACACTCCTGTTCTCTTAACACAAAAAAAGCCTGGTTAACACAAGACTTACTGCTTCTGTGAACGCTTCACTGTTCTGCTCCTCATGAGCCTCAAGAAGTTTCTGTTGGGACAGGAAGCGTGAAGTTAATAAAAAAAATAACAATAATTTGGGGAATTTTCTGTGTATACTCCAAGCTACCTTCAACAACTTGCATTCCCTGGAATCTGAGAAGGCCGGGAACATCTCCTCGTATTTTTCCACAGCGATCTGCGGAGACACAGGGGATGTTACAATTCCACCTTAAATCCTGGGGGGGGGGGGCAGCGCAGCAGGGCTCACCTTAGCGTTCAGCTCGTCCACAATGAAGTGGCAGAGCGAGGCTTTGAAGAAATACTCCTTGGCGCTGTACTTCAGCAGCGGGTTGTCCATGGTGTTGGCTCCGACCTGGGTTAGCGTTCACACGGCGCAAATACGAATCAGAAAAGCCTGCTCGCTGGCAAACTGGGTGGGGAATGTCCAAACTGATGGAGAGTGCCCAGTACACACCTGCTCATAGATCTCGATGGCCTTCTGGTACTGCTCCAGCTGAGCACAGTACGCCCCCACCTTCAGCAGGCATTTGTTGGCAGAGCTATAAAAAAAGTACATAAAACATCAATGAACGCCAAATAATGCAAACAATAACGCAAACAATAAACCATCCTGTCACAGACCTTATTCAGTAAGCAGCGAGACATTTTTGAAGGAAGAACATCCGAATGAAATTCTTTTTAACCCCCAATTACACAAAGGTGATCCAATAAACTCTCAGAAAACTACAACCAGATTGGGATGAAGAACTACAGCAAAGTCAGAGGGAGCTCTTATTAGCTGTCCCTTCATGTGATGTGGCCCTTGCTGCTTGGAAGCAGATCTCACAGGGGAAGGTTATCATTCCAGAGTGCGGGAGGCTTTAAAGTCCAGCAGCTAGGCAGAGTTAACATTTGCCTGCAAAATGCAGAAAGACAGGTCTACTTCCATCCTATTCTGGGGGAAACAGTACCTGTTTGACTCCTCTCCTTTGTAGTAGTCTGCTGCCTGCTCATAATGTGCAATGGCCTTTACAGATGACAAAGAAGCAGACATTCCTCTCAGAAAATGTGCATAACAACTGTGACATTAAGAATTATTCGGCAGTATCAGACAACTGCGCGGTCTCTGGCAGTTTCACCTTTTCGATGTCCACCAGCTCCGACTCATAGATTTCTGCAATACTGATGTGGTGTTTGGCAGCGATGGTGAATCTTCCCTGAATGTGGGAAGAGGAGAGGAAAAATCATTATAGACTGGATCTATCCACAAACACCTCATAAGTCAATGACAGTGTGGTCTTCCATGCTCAGAGTAGAGAGGCAAGGTCAAGGATGACCCGCAGCTGTGAATCTACAGATTTTTGCATTGCAGCGTAATCCCCTCGTGTGGACATAAAAGCAAAGCCAAGAAGCACAGAGTATCTGGAGGATATGGAGAGCGGCGGCTAAATATACATCTATGGGAGAACATTTTCAGAACTCTGATGATGTGATGCGTCACAACCAGACTTCTTTTTACTAAACATCAAATGTCACATGACCACAGTTAATGCTCAGAACACGTTCTATGTGCGTCTTACCATGTCTGTGTATATATCGATGGCAGCATTTAAACACTTGATTGCCTCTTTTAGCAGCACAAAGGGAAGAGGAAGGAACAGTTAGACATCGTATTCAGCTGTCTTTTACCGCCTGGCACAGTTCTGAATACTACACCAACAGGGTGAAACTAGAATAAACTTGGTAATCATAAGAGAGAGAAATGTCATACAGTGGTGCTTCTGCGTTTTGAGCTGCAAATACTTCTGAATAAATATGGATAAAATATAAACCTTTCACAAAGTAAATAAAGAGAAACCTATAAAGTGTGTAGGAAAACACTTAACTTGGTCATCAAAGAACATGCCCAATATTATACATCATGTGTGGGAAAAGTATGCAAACCCTTAGCACATGAATATGCATTTGTAAAATCCCCTCAGGGAAACATGGTGGTGGGTCATGGTCTAGTTCTGCTAAGGCCAGACGGCCATCATGTGTGAAGTGATCCATTTTATCTACTCACGCAAAACACAACGATGAAAAAGAAAAAAGGGGCTCAAGCCAAATCTATCTGGTATAAATGTGATAAAGGTTCACTAACTTTTTCACAGAAACAACTTTAATCTGCTAAAATACCAAATGTAATAGTGACTGTTGTTTAACTGGATAGCATTATGTGCTTTTAGGAGAGGTGTGAATATCTGAGATTTTAAAAAATCTATATAATCATATAAAAACCATAACCCGTCACAACATGTCCCAGATAGTTGACCACCTCTTATTACTCAAAGCGCAGACCTTTCACAATCACATGGACAAATGGCTTGAAATATAAACTTCAAAGCAACACCGACAGATGTTGAGTGTTGTCATAATGCACAATAATTCCTCTCTTATTTCTCATTACCAGGAAAAGGCAATAGTGCTGCATTGCTTAGACAGCGTCAAGTAAGAGAACGGCGAACTTTGTTATGGTTTCAGCTAAGCTGTACACATATGCAGGAGTGTCGCCGTCTTACCGTTTGGGTCCGACTTCTTGAAAGCGTTTCCCGCATCAATGAAACCGGTGGCGCAGTCGTGCTTGTTCTGCAGCTGCATGTGGAGGCGCGCAGCCTTACAGAACGCGTTTCCAGCAGCTGGCGAGAAAAGCAAAGTGGAAAGGCAGAAACAGCTTTCAGTCTCCCTCTCCCAAAGCTGGGACTGCCGTTCCAATAGGCAGCGCGTCACCTGACAGCATCTGAGGCGTGTTGGAGGTTTTTAAGTTGGACATCGCTTGGGGAAAAAAACAATCCAGTAAAAAGCAGTTATCTCACCGCTCCAGTTCTTGGCCATCTTGAACATGTTGGCCGCTCTGCAGTACATCTCACACGCCTCCTCCACTTTGTGCCTCTGTCCTCTGAAAAAGAAACCACATACATCTGTTCAGTGGCCGTTTATTTACCATTAATTCATGTGCTTTTGCATTTTTATATCCACGTGAGGTAAATGTTGTACTTCTGTCAAACAGAACAGTGTTTTGCCACACTTTATTTCCCCTTTTCTTTATATCCTGTAACCGTGTCTGCCATCGTGCAGGTTTGACTTTATTCTCTCTACAACAAGGGGATAGGACTATACGTGCATGTTTTTGCTCGTTTTTTTCCCATTGAAGAGGACGTTTTTATGGGAAACTGGAGGTTCTGAAACAGACATTTAAGGAAAATAACTGTGCAAAAGGTAGGTTAACGTACTGTCACTTACTTGTAGGAAATATTTAAGTTCACATAATGCGGACACGGGGAAGGTGAAACCGTTTACCTGGACGCTTCAAGGCTAACGAAGGTCCGGCAGAAACTACTGGTTTGTTCACAATAAGCTAACTGACTTGCAAGAATTTTTACAGTGAATGCCAGGTATCCCCTCTTCCGCTTTCGTATCTTAATAAACTCATACAACACTTGCTAGCTTGACAAAAATAGAGGAGCTGACGCTATTTATTTATTGTTGCCTGTCCAAACAGGCTGCGTGCCAACTTTGCTGCTTACAGTTGACGGTTGCTAACTATTCTTCCGTGGTGCAGTGCTGTCTTACCCTCCAAACATCCCTCCCAAAAGGGAGCCCGAGGACTTGACTTTTTTGTCAGCATCGGCCATCAGCTGAATCGCTTCCTTCTCTTTCCCGGAGTTGTCCATTTCTTTGGTGCGTTTGGAAAGAATTTGACTTACGATGAGGAGGGAAATTACCCGCAGAGGATTCAGTTGTGTACAGTAAGGATTACAGTCGATTTAGCGTAGGCGTGACAAATTTGCGGCTTAGAGGGGCACCGCTGCATTATGGGAGTTTGAGAGCTTTACACCGAAACCACGCTTGAAGCCAAATGAGGTTGAAACTACAATTCCCAAGGAAACATCAAGATACGCTTGACTGTATTACGTAAAATCTGGTGGCCGTCTAAAACATACCTATATATCTATATAGTGTCAGTAAAAAAAAAGATAAATCAAAGTTTATATCGACAGACAGTACAAAAAATATAGCACTCAGAACTCTAAATAAGCAGGACAAAATATAGCAGTTTACGTTTTTATGCAACAGAGGGCGCTAAAACATTACATTTGAGGTCTATATTTTCAAAAATTCTAAATCAAGTTTAATTTATTTTTGTTGAATAGAGTTTAGTCTCAGGGGCATAGAACATTACTTTTCACATAATAATATAGTTATATTACTATCGATTTTTACCTTTACTCCACTAGTTCTAACAGGCGTCTTTGCAGTCTCTGTTATTATCAAGATTGATTTCTTTTCATGGCTTCATTTAATTATTTTTTATTAATTTAGAATTTAAATACTAAAGTTCATTTAAATTAATTTGAGAGTAAAGTTACTTTATATGTTAACTTTATTATTAAGAAATTAATGTTGGACTTTACCATATGTGACGGAAGTCAAACAGAAATCACACACTGAAGTCCAAAATTCTAATAAGTGAATTAGTGAAAAGAGTATATTAGCATATGTTTCAGCTTATGTTTATGTCTTTTAAACCATAGTAATGCAGTTAAACACAAAATTGTGAAACCAAATTTCACACATATCTTCTATTATGTAATAAAATAGCACACATTCTGTGCTCTAACATGTATTTCATATGTGGGACACTGGTGAACATTTTGAAATATTTGTTTTTCCTTTCTCTTTTTTGTTTTTTTTTCCACATAGACACTCCCCAACGGATTAGCTGACAGCTGACGTTGTAAATAAACAGACAAATCTGTGATCATGAATTGGTTCCAAGGTTCACTCTGACACTGCAACTTTGATAAGAAATCGATATTGTCATGGCCCATCACTTTCACTGAAGGTTGACTGAGCTGGCTTGGACTAATGATTTTGTAATTGCCGTTACATAATCATAGCTGTAGTGGCAGATGATGTGCATTGTCAAAGACACAACTGATAGAGTGAGCTAACCTCATGCAACCACATTTTTTCTGACTCTTTTTGCTTAAAAAAAAAAGCTAGTTTCCTAATGTATTCATCAATTAATGACACTAAATGTGTCATATTTACTTAATTATTTTTTCAAATAGAAGCGTTTGAAAGCTTTTACCATAAACAATTTGATGAAGAACTTGTTAATGAAATCCATATTTCTGTTTTACAACCAATTTTCTATAACCAAATTATGAGCTATTCATAATTGGATTTAGTCAAGATGCTCTGGAGCTATTTTTCTCTGGAGCCAGCCACCCAAACTTTTACATCCATGAAACTTAACTGACAGGCCACCAAAAATCAAATTATATTTTATAGCTCCAGTCTACTAAATGACTCAGGGTTTCCTCTGGGAAGCCACATTTAGGGAATTAACGCTGTGGTGGGTGAAAGTGAACCCCCTGTCAGGAAAATACATTTACTGATTTTGTTTTGATTACTAAAACTTAGGCCAAAGGTAAAATCCATTTATGTAACCCATTGACAAAAAACAAAAGTTGAAAGCTGCTTTGTTCGAAGTCAGTATTGGTTTGATATGATCAACAGGGTAAAAATCTGAATTACACTTTTAGGAAAACCACATTTACCAGATAAATGTTTGTTTATATGTTTGTGCATTTAAGAGACGCTTTTACCCAAAGCGACTTACAAAGTATGACAAATACATCTTCATTTCCCCATCAGGGAAATCGAACCCCAGTCTTCCACACGACAGGTGGGCACACTCACCACTATACTCACCCCCACCCCCATCTCAGCTCATGACAGTGCAGAACTGAGTGAAGATGAGTGAAGTGTGAGTCGGTGGGAGCACAGACGAAGCTTTCTGTGAGCGTGATGCTGCTCTTTGATATTCAGAAAAGAAGCTCTGACTATCTGTCTGCCTACATGTGCCCAAATAACCAAAGAGGAACACATGACACATGAAAATTTATTGGCTGGGAACTAAAAGTGTGAACAAGTGTGAACATTAAAAATGCTCTATGTTTTGCAAAACTTGAATGACTTCAGGTATCAAATCAACGTGATGCTAATCTCGCATAAGAGGAAATGAAAGGCTTTTTAATCCTACTGAGCCACAGTTAAGCTTTATTAACATCTTTAAGAAAACACTTAAAGAGCTCCATGTAGTCCGCATTGAAAACAATTCTCTTGGGATGATGGACTTCAGTCTAGGTTCTACATGTTCTCATAAGATATTACATAGAGTTCTCTTTCATATCAAGAAGGTTTAGTTTCAGATGATAAATAAAACCTTGAAACAAGTTTAACTTTTGCTTCAGTGGTGCATCTTCTCATGGAATACTCCCATAAGTAGACCCCGGTCAACCCTTTTTTTCAGTCTGTACCAAACATAAAGGAAAATATAGTACAAACTATCATCTGAATGACAATCAGTTCATAAGATTTTAAGAGATATTCATTTAAATGTTGTTAGAGGATATTTTACAAACACATAGTATAAGTAATGTATTACCCTTTTCCCCAGAACAACTCTCTTGCCAAAGAGACACAGGTCACAGATAACTCCTCAAAGAAATACAAAATATCAAATAATCTAAAACCAAAGTTGTTATCAAGCTGTCAGTTACGATTTGAAGAGTAAGATCACTCCGCTCTGTGTTTCAAATCACTTGATCCTGATCAGCCTCTGCAGTAAAGCACGCCATCATATTTGTTACTGTTATTTAAAATGAGTTAAAACATGTGTTTTTTTTTTAAAGAGTCCAAATCATTTCCCTTAGGTTCCAAAGGTTTGAAAGGTGCCCGTTACATCACTTCTGAAGCTGTCTCTAGCTTTTAAAAATATAAGACGAAAGAATTGTTTCAGACATAACTTTTGACACCAGTATAGATCCTTTTGGAACATCCTAGAGAAAACTGTATGTTGAACATTTTAACTGTTTGCCAGAGGAAAGGAGCAGAAAGGAAACGGAGAAGCTCTGCACATTACAATACAGGTGTTCATTTTATTTACAAGTGATGGTTATTATACAATGTTTCTGCTTTCTTCCTGGTTGCCCAGACAGGTATACAGAGCATGCAATAAGACAGAGATTGTACAGGAACGACATTGCACAGACATTGGGGGATTTTGTACGCAGAGTAATGTGTTGAGAAGTTAAACAATATTTACAGGAAAGCGTTGAACACATCTCAAGTCTGTTCTAACAGCTGAGATGTCGCAGTTTGAAGAAAAGGCTAGTAACCGATACCCCTAACACTTAAGGCTGTGGTTGGAAAGAAAAACCAAAAATCTTTTTTTTTTTTTTTTTTTGCCCTTCCTCAAATCAAGTGGAAACTACAGTATGCAAGTGGAAGCTACAGTATGCAATGTCCTAAGTGCAATAATAGCCCTAAACATTAATTCAATCAAAATGTGAAGGTGTTTAAAAGGGGAGAAAGTGCTTTTAAATTAAGCTTTTTCAAAAGTGAGCTCACCATTCACATAGCCACTCCCAGGAGCACCGAGTCACTGTACCTGAAAGCAGTTTTATTTATTGGCAGCCATTATTAACATCCACTCGCACACCTGCCTGTGCAGTTTTTAAGCGTCACGAAATAATCCAGCAACCGATTGACCTGAAACTTGGTAAAATTGTTATAACCTGTTATGTGGGAACATCAGGTAACAACAAATGGCTACATGACTATAAGTAACAGCAGAAGCATGCAAACATTGGCATTAATTTGTGTCCTTGTATTTCATGAGCGGCATATTTCTTTGTATAAGTTACACATTTACACCCAAAAATTCAGTATTTCCCACGTAGACCATCAATAAATGTATATATGTACATGTTGATTTACTAATTTCACAACGGTCCATTTTTGTGAGGACGCTTGAGGCCGTTTTGATGTTCAAACAGGCCTTTGTACAGCAAAGAAAAAAGCCCCTCTAAATCAAACAAAAAAAGTTGCATGTCTCTTTTCATGTCCTTTGACAAGCCTCCACTTCCTTAAAGGAGGGCATAAATAAAGAAAACTCCTGTGAGAACAAAAAACAATCAAACCTTTTCAAACTTTCCATCTTTTTAAAGCAACTACAATCTTTTGTTTATCATTCAATCCCGCCCTGTGTGCATGTATTAAAAAAATGAGATGTTGGGTGGAGTTTAAGAGGAGCTGAGGCCGGAGTCGGACTCGGCGCTGCCGCCCCGGGGCTTGGAGGCAATGCAGGGTGCCATGGAGCAGGGAATGGAGTAGCAGGAGCAGGTGGAGCTGTTCATGGTCTCCTCTGTAATGACTTCCTGCAGGGTGTGTTTCTCCTCTACTTGGAAGATGTTTGGCTGCTCTCCTTGAGCCTCACAGATACTAAAAAAAAAAAAAGGAGACATCCTTGCGGTTAGAATTTGCGCTGATGTTGATTTGTGTCACACCTCTAGCAAAAAATCCTCACAAACTCGCATTCATATTAGATTCTTTGGTTGGAAGCAACAATCTATGGAGGAAGTATTTGGGAGGATCATAAGTTTCAGATTTTCCAACAGAAAGTTCTTAAATGTCACCAAACATCTTTAGCTTTGGTAAAGCAGTCACTATCAAACATACAACAATCCACACTGTGCATCTCATGCACCTTTATTGCTTCAGACAGCAGCATCTGCTGCGTTTGCTCAGCAGCGAGGGAAATGACTGCACTGGTTGCCATCCTGGCCGCGGGATGTTTCTGCCATAAAAACATTTTTGGGTTGGCCCACACCTCGCGTGTTTACTGTCGGCAGAGCACTAGCTTATCATTTATTTTTGGCTTGTTATCCTTTACCGCCTGCGCCGCACCAGATTAAGGCACGTATAAAAAAATGAGGGTGCTCTACCATCTGTCAGTGGGTGGGGTAGAGTTAGTTTATAACTCTTAAAGGTAACACATTAGAAGGAAGTATGTTTCCAGCTTTATGAGCACAGTATTAACAAGCAGCTAATGAGTGATTTTAGTTAAATCGGCTGAATTTGTCCATCAAATGAGGGCAGAGGGTTCAAAGGGAGTCCAGTGCAATCACCCTTATTGGGAAAAAATAAAAAAAAACTGTGGCCCCAACGATTACAGGCAGATCAGTGCGTCGGTGGTGTATTATTCGAAAGCTTCCAATTACTCATGTGAGGCCCGAATGGGGGTTACTTTTGCATCTCTGATTTGTGTAAAAATTAGTTTCCAAACACCGTTTTAAAGCCGAGCCATGCACCTGACAAGCCATTCGCTCTTAATATGCGTCAAAGAAAAAATTTACAAAATGTGTCACAATATCAAGAATGAGATAAGAAGGACTTTCATAGCAGGTCCAAAACAAGACAGGCAGAAATGGCAACAAAAAAAATAGGCAGCTATCTGGTTTTTAGCAACAACAAAAAAACTATATACATTTCTCAAAAAAATTATAAACATGGCACTTGACCCATTAGAGACGAATATTGAGAGGTATGTCTGTTTTACAGGAATTCCACAAAAGTAGGAATATCCCGATGCCACGAAAAAGGCGCCGGAAATGCGAGTCAACCATCTCATGCATCATTGTCAAGGAACATTTTATCTGAGGGAAGGGGGGACTGGAGAACAGGCCAAGGGGGTGCTCGGTGAGTGAATGAACATGACACAGGAACCAGAGAGAAATTACAGGAATCAGGAGTACTTGAGTCAAAATATGGCACCAAGCTTTCACAAATTCTGCAAGAAAGAGGCACAGTTATAACAACAGCCAGAAAACTTTTTTTTTTCATTAGTTTAAAATGCTTTGCAACTAAGGCCCTGCTTTCTTGGACAGTTTGGGGCAATGTGCAGACTAAAATATGGGGCAAAAGTCACTTCAGATACACAGGCGTGAAACAGCTAGACAAACAGGCTCTGCTGACAGGGCTGTTTTTCTGAAGCAAGAGGGAACTTTCTGACCCCAGGACTAACCCAGCCTTTATATAACAGTGCTGCATCATCATTTCACGCTCAAATCCGTTCATAAATAACTGAAGATTTTTGAAAAACAATAATAATTAAAAAAGAAAAGAGCAACCCAACCGGTGCCAAATATGATCACTGTTTGGAAAGGGACAGATTATATAAGGCTGCAGTCCCTGGAAAACATGCTGAGTAATAGCCCTGTTCCTCTACAGCAGCATGAAAAAATGCGGCAACGTGGATGTTACTGAAAAAGCCGGTGTAAGGAAATTAAAACAGCATCAGAACTCGGCTCTGTGTGCAGAACAGATGGTTATCTAAACTATAGAGGCTTTAGAGGAACAAGAACATTCTTCTGATCTTAAAGACAAATCATAGCTGAAAGCATAGCTAACGGAAACAGCTGAACTCACTGAAAGCAAACCAAAAGAGCTACAAAATTCAACTATGACATCTGACAGGTGTGTGTTCATTCTGCCCCGTTAGCACAGGTGAATGAAGAAAAACTAAAGCTTATTCAAAACAAAAGCTTCCATCAGGTAACACTGTAACGATTGGGACAGGCCCTGAGCTGCGCTTGCGGAATACAACATGACAAGAAACAACGAGTCATGGTGACCCTTAACAATTCAAAGAGTAAACAGATCAGATCAATGATTTATTTGAGCTTACCTATCGTAGATGAGGCCATCTATTCCCTGCTCCCTCAGCGTCCTTCTGGTTTCATGATCATTGTTGTCTTCTCCCCAGCTGAACACCACCAGGCCTTTAGCCTGAGCCTCTCCGATGTAGTTCAGGTGCTTCAGCAGTTCTTCGGCATGGGCACTGATGCCCTGGAAAAGCAAAAGGTCATTGGTTTTGAGGGTTTAGGCCATCCGGTTTATTACAAGGGGAACTTACTCATAGCAACTCTTTGGCAGTCATCGGGTATATAAATAACTCACCAGAATATTTTCACTCTGAGCGAAGCTAACTGCGATCTGAGTGGTCTGGCATCGAATGTCCATCAGCTCTGGATATTTGTCTGAGATTCCCTGAGTAAGGAAGAGGATCGGGTACTTGTTCTGCTTATGACGCACCCTGGGGACAAATACACACAGATTTGATAAGGCATTGAGGGGTACCTATTCATAACTATATCCTGTGGAGACGGCATCTGTTCATTGGAAGCTTACACATAACAGTAAGAATTAATTAATTCTGGAGCTTTGAATATGGGCTCAAAGGTATCTGAGGCAAAAATTTTAGACGGGTCAACAGTGAACATTCTGGCTCTTTGATTAGAAAAACAAGATAATATTTTTTTCCCAGTTTTAGTGACTGGAAAAAGAAAAGAAAAGAAAAAAAATCAATGTTGACAATATAATTAATATTTCCTGCATTTTGGTTTCCCTGCTTAACTTACATTGTGCAGATATCTGGGTCGAAACAGGAAAAGATGATGCGTCTTTTGCCTCCATTCTGCAGAACGCAGGACAGGACAATGTCGAGGAACTGGTTCATGTTGAAATAGGAAGACAGGTTTCCATCCCAGGACCCATCCTGTAAATATAAAGTATTAAAACATCCGGTTAGGCTGAAAATGAGATAAAATAAAATATTTTGCCTTAGAAAACTCACTTTCATCTGGCTGATCCATTTTAGCTCGATGTTGAAGCCAACGTGCTCTGGAATAGCTTGGAAAATCTTTACAGGAACAATGGAGGGTCAAATTACTGGGACATAAAAAGCAAGACCGAGTTCATTTTATTACTGATCTCTGTCATAAAGACGAGTACCTGTGGGAGCGAGGGGAACGGCTGATGTTCATCGATGTCATCCTCGTCATCCGCAAGTTCTGCATGATGAACAAGAGAGCTGATCATGCACCAAATCCAACAGTAAAGTGTGTGGCAAGGCTAGCATGACACTGCATCAGCCTGCTGCTGAAGTATGGGCAGATTTCTAAGCTCTTTCTGTGTTTTTGTAAAACAATTTCCAACGTAATCTGGTGCCATCTGTTTCGGCTGGAAAGCTGTATTTGAGACATGTTGCACAAACCAAAACGAATGTCCATGGAAGAAAGTCCATTCTTATCTTGTTTTGCAAGCTCAACCAGCTCTGTGTCAGTGTGACCTTGACAAGTGTTATTTCACTACACACCTGTATATTTCCAAACAGTAAATGCCTCTTTTGTTTGCTCTTCATGTTGGCCATTTTCATAACTGTGCTACAGTGACCAGAAGAGGACAATCTGGAAGGTCCCTACCTAGAACATATTATCGATATTTTAAGGCACTAAGCTGAAAGTGAGTTTGTGGATCCCTGTGAATGGAAAAGGAGAGCCAACTCTGCTCCTTTCTAATGATACATCACTAACATTTTACAACTGAACTATGTAAATATCACATTGCGGTATAAGAGGGCAGAAAGACAAAAACATAAAATAATCTTACCATTGTGATCACTTTCTTTCAATGCAGTGACATGGGCCAGCTAAAGAAAGAGATCACATATCTACTTACATAGAAAGTTACAGGATATCAATCCCACTAACCCAAATGCTAACAAACCTTTTCAACCACTCTTTTTTAGAAAGTTCAGCCAAACATTCGACTTAATTTTAAACTGCGAATCAGTCAAACTTAAGCGGCAGCGTTGCTTACAGCTGTGCCGACAGGGTTACCTTCAAAAGCTGCAGCTGATCATATGTCAGGTCTTTGACGGGGACCTCAATAAGCTCCAGATTTTTGTCATTTTTCTGTCAAGTTGAAAACAGAATTGGTAATTGCATGTGTTAACACAACAGTATAAAAAGTTACAGGATGTGGAGGCTAAAAACAGTTGATTCTTACCTTCTTGGTTGATATACAGCAAGTCAGATCATGGTAAACGATAGGCACGTCATCCTTGGAAAGGTGGACGTCAAACTCCACAAAGGCCGCCCCCTACGAGTCCACACAGAAAAGGAGGTTTGCACAGCTGTCACTCCGAAAGCAGCGCTCAATTAATAAACAGGCAGTACTGTGGCTTACATGATTTGCAGCACTTTTGAATGAGGCTATTGTGTTCTCTCTGACTCTGTAGTGTCTGTAAAACACAAAACAAACAAAAAGAAAATGCATTAACTGACACAATGAAATGCAAATGCAAAATGTATCTGTTGTATGTAGCATGTGCAGGATTTAAGCCACAAGAAAAATTGCATATTGCCAAATTAAAAATATTCTTTCCACTTCATTTTCATAATGCTCTCACAGATCATGTTGTGAGTGAATCGTGTGAAAATGTTGCTATTCTGTAAGGAAAAATCAAATCAGTGAATGCATCCATGTTTCTTTGTGTATTTGACTTAATAACCCTGAAGTTCAGGTAGGATTTGCTTGTGTGACTCACTTGGCTGCCTGAGTGCTGCCTGCTCCCCTGTGACCCACATCCAGAGTACTCCTTTTCTTCCAGTGCTTTGCGTACGAGGAGCTCATGTCACACTGGATCCCTTGGATTGGTCGGATGACCAGGTAATCCACTAAAGAAAAAGTGAGCAAAAAAAACCCCAACAAAAATGTTTAAGTTGAAAACACGACGACTGTAAAACAGCATTCTGAAACATACAAAACTCTAATATAACATTTCTCCTGAGGGGAAACAGATGACACCCGATTACGTTGGAAATTGTTTTACAAAAACACGGAAAGAGCTTAGAAATCTGCCCATACTTCAGCACAAAAAAAGCACATTAGCAGAGCAGATAGAAAATCTTACCCTTGACTTTGCCTATAGTCTGCCTTGAGTTTCGGCCCATTATGGGAAGTGTGGCTACTCCAGAGTCCTTGCCACTCTCCAAAAACGAGGACGAAAGGAGGCAGGCTGTCCCTACATATCCAGGATGGAATTCCCCCTGAACTACATGCTCACCCATATCCTCCTGCAGACAAAACATACGGTCTGTAAATAGCCAACTAAATATATCAAGATAGAAATGATGTACAAATATCATGCTGAATTACTTTTTACTGTGTACAAATATCTAAATAGCAGTGTTACCTCAAAGAACTCAAAGGTGAGCTCTAGGTTGTCGGGGTCCATGGTGTGGATGCAGTATTCTGTCCACTGGGAAGCATCCAGGGCGTAACCACACTCCGGCTGAGAGTGGCGTGTCTTATAGGCGTTGGCACTAATCATACTGATCTCCAGAGAGGTGGTTATTTTGTGCCAGGATGAGGTACTCAGTTCATCTTTCTTGTCCTGCTCCTCCTCCTCCTCCACCTCATCCTCCTCTTCTTCTTCAAAGCCCTCCAATGTCAGCTTGATTCTAAATTTGGAGGAGAAAACAATAATCTAAAGTAATTTGGAGTAAAATTACTTTAGATTACACCAGCTCTTACAACAGCTCTTCAATGCTGTTGTGTGACAGGACTGCGGGTCAGAAGGAGATGAGGCAACACTGGACTTTCTCTGTTGTTAAATATATCTGTAATGTCATTCAAACCTGAAGCGAGACTTCTTATATTTCTTCTTAGTGATGGACACCGGAGGCATCTTTGAATAGTGCAAACGCAGGCGAATCTCTGTCTGGCACGTCAGCCACCCTGAGTCAACACAGTTTATCCTGTCTATAGAAAAAAAGGATGGCCTGAGATTAGATTGTGCACCAACTTTGTCAGTCATGAATGCTGACTGCACAGCCTCCTACAATAGCAGGAGGGTGCTGCACTTTTGTTCACGCATAATGAAAAACCTGGGCGGCATGAAACATTTTATATAATTTAAACTTGTATAAAAAAAACTTGTATAAAAGGATTAGCACTATTTCTGTGTTGGTTTTTAGATGGGGATTTATATTTATTATCCCAACTTACTATGAATTCCAAATGCTCCGTCGTCAATATCCTGTTGTGGTGCTGCGAACAAAGAGAAGAACATTAGAAAAAAAGAAGCTCCACAACACAAAAGCTGGAAGTCAGATCAAACCAGAACAGTTGAATGAGTTTAATGGCAACTTGTGTTTACACTAGATGGATGTGACTTTTATGTGAACAGCAAGCCAGATTAAAGCCTGTATTGGTTTGCTCTGACTTCTCTCAGCGTCAAGAAAATTCACTCAATTATAAAACAGCTGCGTGCTTTAAAATTCAATACTTAATGTTCAGCATATAATTGGGATTTTTTTATCAGGGGTTTATGAGATTAACAGTTACAGTGGATACTCCTCTGTATCCAGAAGAGAAGCAAAAATAAACAGATGAAAAAATGAAAACATCAAACAGGGTGTGAAACTAACTGCCACTATTCTGAAAAACCGGTTTGAATAAAAGTTTTGTTGTATGAGGCCAGCACATGGCACATTAATCAGAGAAACATACAATTACAGTTAACATCTAATGCACAGAAGCGTTTCCTCTATGGTTACAGGTTAGTCCAGCGAGTCAGGTCAAAGTTAAGCAGTAAATCAAAGTAAAGAGGAAACACTGCTCAGCTACACAAAACAGCAAACCTGACTGTAAGATAAATAAGAACGGAATCAGCTTCTAGCACAGGGAATGGGAGGGCTGAGTATAACAGACTTTACCAATCCCAACCAAACAAAAGCACCTTTTCTTTTGTTGTTTTTTTTTTTTTGTGGGGTTATACCTGTGGGGCTCATCGTGCGGGGGTGATGATGGGTCTCCCACATATTGACTATCACCTGACTGGGACCATCTGCACTCTGCAATTCCAATGTTGGGTACAATGTTAGGCTTTTCAGATCAGAGATGTGGCACTACTGTTCAGACTGGTCTCAAAAGTGTCTTTGAACCAGAGGGTGAGAAAGGAATTAAGAGATGGTATAGTCACCAATCCCTCTGTTAGGGATGCCAGCCACCTTAGGTTGAAATCTGAAAAGGGGATTTGTTAGTGGAGGGAGGAAAAATAAACCCAGTGTCCTTAGGAACAATTGTACACAAGCATGTATGATCTAATGACCTTAGATATTTACCAAAAAGAAAATGAAAGAAAAAAAAGTTCTCAAAACAGGTAAAATGTGCACCTAAAGACATCAAGTTTGTAAATGTTTCCCATTTATTTCCCTGTTCTGTTTATTCCCTGTCTGGAAACCAAATTTCAGCTAACAGTCGTCTGACTAGTCTACTAAACAAGTTGTCGCAGACAACAAAGTAACAGAAAATACAAAAGTCAGGAAATGAGGTCAAAACAAGCTGAGTCCAGGAAGATGCAAACTCAATTCTTTGGAGAGGAACAAAACACCACACCCCGACTCCAAAGAAACAAAGTCACCGGAAACCTCAGCAAAACTCTTTGCAACTTGCTTTTTCCTCAGAGAAAATTATCATAGGAATGCAGCTTCTGGGTTTGTTACGTGGTGAAAGAAGGCTTAGTGGAGGCTCAGTAAAGGTACATGTGATAGATTAAAGCAAACCAGCTGGGCGCTTTTTCTGTGGCTGGATCATTTACAGCCCTGACCTTCTCTGTTCACACTTGGAATTAGCCTTCATCACAGACAAGCACACAAGTTCACAAGGACTTCTTCAGGATGTGACCAGTTGGGAAATAATCTCACTTCCTTTTCTGCTTGCATTTAATCTCACGCACAGACAGACACTGAATAAGCAGCTGGTCAGCTATTGTTTCCCAAAAATCCAAATGCTTTCACTTCAATAGTGCAACATTTAACTGTGCTACAGGTCTGACTGACTCAGACTTATATCTGCCAATTGATTGACAAAATCCATACATTATGTAATGACATTACATCAACTACTGGAGAAGAAGCAAGACAAAAAGCAAAAAAGACAGTGTGAGCTCTGTGTGGCTGCACCTCAGCTAACGAAAACCCTGCTGCCTTCATTCTGGACCAGGGAAGGAAAAAAAAAACAAGCAAGTGTTCCATTGAGGCTAAAAAGTAATAACATTTTGCTGCAATAGAATGCAAGTGTCACAAACATGCCTCATGACATTCCCGTCTCAATCAGTCGAGACTGATTGAGAATAGCAGTCAGACACATTTTACAAAGTGTGAACAGAGCCTAATGGTCAATAATGATTTAAGGACACTGCAATGATACATCTTAACTCATGTTGATCCACAGAGCTCATTAAAAAAAATGTTTTTGGTGACTTTGAGCAATGAAAAAACAAACAAAAAACAGTGTTTCTTCTCCTTCTGATGAGCTGCAAAAGGACATGGGCCAGTTTATGAGGTCCCAATACAAAGAAGGACATTTGGGTCAAACAGAGCCTAACTAATAGGACTATGCAAACAAAATGAACAACAATACTCACATTTTTAAACTAATGAGTAGGTTAGAGCGTGATAAGTAGATATATTACCATAATAACACTACTAAGGTCTGGCTTTGCAGCTCTACAAAAAAAGACTCACCTTTGACTTTAAAAAGAAGCCTTTGAAATAGCGATACTTGGAAGGAACACCTCTTGGTACAGCGACAGTTGTAGTCCATGTGTGCCTGTCATCATATCACAAAATTTGTTATGACCAAAGGAGGCCACCTATTCACAGCAAAACAAAACAAAACAACACAATAGGCAACAGTTGCAAAATATAAAGTTCTACGTACCCATCATCTCCAAGAGGATGCAAGATCACAGCCTTTTTGTAGTTCCAGCTTCCCAGGGCTTCACAGCTACCAACAACTGCAATCACTTCACCTATGAATAGCCAAAAGTAGCATTTTACCTGTTGAAGCTTTAGCAATAAATAAAAACAACTGAGAAGGGAACACATAAATGCAAACTGGCTGAGAATAGAAAACAATACCGATGTATTGTTGTGAGCTTTAACATATGTAATAAATATGTAATATTTTTTTAAATAAAAATAATAAAAGACCCTGTTAACGCGAAACAGAGAGAGCTTTCGAACTCGGCACAAAGTTCACACCGCTGTAAATGTTGAAGTTAAAACAATATTTGCATTAAAAAAAAGAATAAGACATACCTGGAGATGTGTTTCCCCTGACAGCCAAGGTCACCTGAGTGGTCTCCATAGTTGGAAAAAAAGGCGCTCACAAATACCGACGGTGCAAACAAGCTGTGAGACATCAGGTTCCAAAGTAAACATTTCTTCGCTCGCTTCCAACTAGCAACATTACGCATGCTGTATAAGAGCAGAATACTGTGGCCTCACTGGCCACGTGGCTGCTGCAGATTGACACAGAACTCATCATAACATGAGAAATGTTACCAGTACTAGCTGGCTCGTGCACAGCTAGCTAGTCGCCAACCGGCAAACCGCTCAGCTACTTATTAGCCGGTTCTCTAGTACGTCTGAGGTAGTGCAATTACACATTAAAAAAACAACCCCCATACCTTATTAAATCCCACAGTTTTGTGTTGGCTCTTGGCACTGTCCAGAATTGAAGTTCACGGCACCCTGGGTTCGTCTAACCCGCTGACAGGCATCTGTCTGGGCGACGGCAAAACTCAACAGCTGGTTCAAAAACAGCCATAGCCTCTTACTTAATTAAGCGATAGAAGTATTGGCCTAAAGTGAAGAAATGTGTTCAAATGACAGATACAACAGTTAAAACTGACTTAAAGAAAACAAAAACAACTAAGCCCCGTCACGACGTTACATCGCGTAAAGGTTGAACATTAACTGGAACAGATATGCAACGTTGACAACAAAAAAGCATCAAGCGGTCACATTGACAGCAGCAACTTCCTATTGATACTTTCAAACTAAAATGCATAATGACCTAAAACAGAACAGGAAATAAAAAACCGTTTTACACATAAGTGGGAAAAAAGGGTGCTTTGGCAGCACCCTTGTTTAAGGGCCAGATACCTTTAACATTGAAGATGGGGCCAAGTGTGTACTTTATGAGCAAAGTATTCCATGTCTTGTTTAATTCACTGAAATAAAAAAGGCCAAGATGACAATGGCAGAACTGCTTATCTTTTTAAGAAGTTTGGATTATTTCGTAAGTACAATGTAAACGTCAAAAGAGTGATTGAATGGCACAGCTGCTGAAATATAGCATCCCAGAAAGAAAAACATGATATTATGGCCATTTTCTGGATAAAAGCGTGTAAACGTCTACTGCTTCCAGCATTTCTAAAGTGAAGTATCTACCAATGAACGTGCAACAGCTCGGAATGTGCTTTTATTTTAGGAGCACGATTTACGCAGTACGCGATTTGTACGAGCTTCCGCTGGAAACTTGATGAACTGGTTCATACCGCTTTGCTCCGGATTTGTAGCAAGCCCACGCCTGCTGCATTTGAGTTCCTCCGAAAATCGCGTTAGGATAGCTCAACAATACACAATTTTATGATTTGATGTGAAAAAAATGTAAATCGACCCCTTTTAAAATGTAGATTTACAATCCCTTAATCGAAATATAAAATCAGCGATCTTTTGCCAGCGCGGTGATGACTACGTACAGTAAAAGTGCTTGAGAAACCGATATCTTTGAAATAAACGATTTTCTATCAATGCAGCATCAGCTGGGTTTGTTTTGTTTTTCTGCTTACAAACTTAATCTTTCCAAAAGTGTATAACGTTATAGCAGACGAAATTATGTAACGTGATAAGTCACCAAAACTTGTGCCCACTAGCAATATACGCAGAACTTGACTCGTATGCGCATTTTCCATCCAAACAGGATTTGTTCAGAAAATTTGGGTGCATCGTGTTCAGAGAGAGGAAATGTTTTGCGCAGTGACGTCATACACACTGTACTCGTGACTGTTGATTGGAAATAAAAACAGTCTAGAAATGGAGTGGATTTTCCAAAGTCTTACAGAATGCACACGTTTAGCAAAAATGAATCTATTTTCTTTGCGTTTCTCTCTTTGGTCTTTCTTTTTTTCGGTTTTATGTATACTTGCATATTCAGTTCACATAGACACTTAATCCAGTAACACTTCCACGTGTCCTTAAAAAGACGAAACTTAAAGTCTTTTGAAATCATGGTTATTTTAAACAACTATTTTGTTTTTCTGAAACCTCCAAACTCTAGGTTATTTAAAACAACTATTTTGTTTTTCTGAAAGCTCCAAACTCTACATTCATTTAAAGCAGTAGTTTACAGGCAATTATTTGATTGGGATGGAATGTGACTAGTGACCTGTGAAATTATTCCTAGTCGAGTCGCTGGGGGCTGCAGCCTTACTTCCAGAGGACATTTGGTGTATTATCTAAGATAATTCAATATAATGTGATCCCAGCCCCACTTTAGATGATACAGCCTAACCTAGGCTAACCCTGACACAATAACAGCTTCTCTACTGATTTTACCTTAATCAGAGGCTCATTTGATAATAATGCTGTGGTGATAGTGAGTGGTGTTAAACAGTTCTAAGTTCTATTTATTAAAATACCACAACCGAACTGAAACTTAACATCACAGCTCAGTCTGTAGCCCCCTCCAGTGTCCAACTGAAAATAATGCAACGTGTGCAAAAAAGATGTTATCGGTGAATAGGTGGTACGGAGCTGCCATTCCAGATTATACTAAATCAGACTTATTTTTTATTTATTCATTCACATTGCACTGATACAAATGATATATCCTGTTGTTATATGACACTTTGAGTTATTTTCTAACGTTGCTGATAGTATGATGAGTTGTTATCTAAGAAGAAGATGGCTTTTGCCCAAAAATAACTAAATGAAAAAGACATATAGACCCAGTGCACCTTTTTTAACTTTAGGTCGTTGCTTTCTTTATATTTAATCAAATCTTTTATGTGGTATTCAATCACCCCAACGCTTAATCTGACCTTTAGTGCTTTAATCTGCATGTGTCATTGTTGAGTGAGAGTATTACAGGGTCCCAGGCCGTGTTATCAGCTCTGTTGCACTGAGCAGTGACACATTTCCCCACAATACAGTTTGTTAAAAAGATGTCAACTTAATTTCCTAATGAATCAAGATACTGAGAAGCAATGATGTCAACTTGTTCTTCGCTAAAGTTTCTGCACTAGTATCATTACAAGGGAAAATACTTACCGTAATTCTCCCCCAGTGTGCTGGAAAGAAGCTGCCTTCAGGGCAAGACTCAAAATTGGCTTGATATATCAGAATCTTTTTCATCCGTAGTTTGTAAATTAAAACAAATAGGAAAAACTGAAATATTAATGGAATTTCAGTCCACGAGACGGGAAAGCAATATGAAGTCATTGCAGTGCTTATTGAAGCAGATCACACAATTCAAACTGACAAAAAACACGTCTTATGATTGAATGTGAGGGCTTTGAACAAGAACAGCCAATATGTGCTGTGAAATGCATGTTTGTGTTAAAAAAAGGAACTTGAGGTCTGTCTCATATTCATCTGCATTGAGATTACATCTGTTGTTGATGGATTTAAAGTTTCTCCTTGCCCAGTTTGTTGCATGCACCATTCTCTTGACTCAGGTTTAGGGATTCTATATGTGAAAAACATAACATTTGTTATTATGAGGTGCTCTTTGAACTCCCTAAAAACGTATATAAATCATCAGCTTAACACTCAGATGACAGATGACAGACTGCTGAGTCATTCATTCATTCATTTGTTCATGATATATCGTGATATCCGCTTCTCGCCATTTGAGGTCACATGTGGGCGAAAGCCTATTCAAGCTGTCATCAAGCAATAACCCGGGTACATTTCTCTTTTGTGTAACTGCTGATTCAGGGAGAGAAAATAGAAGTGATTCTTCAGTGCTGAAGTCTGGAACAGAAAATAGTGTGGAGAAAATAAATCGAATCCCTGATGAGTTTGAGGTTTTCGTTTTTTTTAACACACGCTGTCGCTGAATGCAGATGGTTTCTACAGTGTTGCACCGACTCCTGAGCTAAATCCCTTTCCAGAACATCAGCTTGCAGAATTTGATAGTCAGTTGTATGCTTTCACTAAAGTGCATCCAGACAATTAAAAACTCAAGGGATTTTTTTATTGAGGGAATTACACACAGTAATTTAAGGATATCATACTGTCCTTAAATAGAGTTGGTGTGGGCAGCAAACCATTGACGGGTGATCGAATCCGGCCGCGGGGAGGGGGGGATGATGGCTCCACATATCAAAGCACTGCACCATACCCCAGCTGCCTGTCAAAGGTCATTAGGCAGAGGAAATGAACACTGACAAAGAGCTGACAGCGTGGACGGCAAACAGACAGATCTGGAAGATGTTATCTGTTTGTTTGTGCAAAAGAAAACACAATAAAAGCTAGAGGGATGCTGCTCTGGTCTTTTTTTAGCTGCTGCCTGAATGCAGAGATGGTGTTGTGTGATAATGACCTTGCCCACAGGCTAAATTTAATTTCCTTTGAAAGAAAAAACTGAAGAGAACATCTTTAAAGTTATCTGTCCCCAAACTCTGAGTTGTTGGTAGGATTATGAGATATAGCAACACTTTGATCATACAGTAGTTCTTTGGTAATAGTTACTGACAGATTCAGACAGCAACCATTCCCTTTTAGATGGCTTCTCTCTTTAAGTTGACAGCGTGAGTTAGTGAACATTTACTTTATACATCAAAGCTTTGTGCAGATAAGAGGCAAAATGCCAGTCAGCCCTTTTTTCTGTACAGTTACACTGAAATACACAGTAACAATTAGCTGAAGATTGTTCATGAAAAAACATGAACCAGTATTCAAGCCAGAGTCCAAAGAAATATCTGTTCACAAAGCACATTTTTCCAAGTTCAAACCCGTGTGCTGCACTCAATCCCCTGATTCTGGGGCTTGTTGTTGTCTTCTGACCTATGCTGAGGTCTTTCACCCTTCCATGGGCAGAAAGGAATATAACGAACCCAAGACTGAGACTGGAGGCAAGAAGTTATTCCAAAAGGGAGGTCATACACATCTGCAGACACCACGGTGTTATCAGAATATTCAGAGTGTACTTCATCCCAGCCAAGGAGGCCACGTTCCTTTTTAGTCCCTGAATGATAGAATAAAGGCCGTTAGATGATGATTAGAACTGCTTAGTAAGTAACTCTGTCGTAGGGCTATCTACGACCCAAAGATGCCAATGTTTATTAAAACAAAGTATTATTTTTATTACTATTTGAGTCCTTTAACAAACCTATTGAACCACTGAAACAACCAACAAGTTCGATTTAAATTTCAGCAGAACTCTGTTGCATAATTTGTTTTGACTTGACATTGTGAAGAAGAACAGGTGTTACAAAGAACTTTAGCAAAAGGCTCAGATTAATTAAAGTGTTCCTAAAAGGCCTCATAATGAACCCATGGAGACATTCACACAACAAATTATGAGAAGGGTCTATGTGACTTAGCAGCAGCTTTCCAATTTAGCTTACCAGGAATCGTGTTATCCAGTAAGAAGCCGAAGAACCCTCCCACAAACATATGAGTGGTCCACAATATGCGCAAAACTTGGTCCAGCTCTATGATATCTGGGCATGCATAAAGGACAAGAGAGATAATTACTATTTGCTGAATTAAGCTTAGCTTCTTAATTAAAAAAAAATGACTGAAGTGCCAAGGCTAAAACTGTGGGGAGGTGAATAAATGTAATTTCTTGTGTGTTGATTATACTTGTTTTAAGAAAATCAGGATTCTTCATGATCCAGTTTGGAATGACAAGTGCCAAAAACATGGAGAAACCGAACACAAAGATGTTCCGAGAAGAATTCATATCTGTGAACTACCAAAGAGGATGTGTCAATAAAACAGCACACACAGCAGAAGTAGTTTTGTATGTTAGAACTTTTAAATGTGTATGTCCAGTGACCTTTTTACCTGCAAATTAGAAATCCCTGCAGCAGATATGACCCCAAACATGATTAGGAACATCCCTCCAATTACAGGCATGGGGATAGTTGAAAAGATGGCTCCAATCTTGCCCAGTATGCCCATCAAGAGCATCAAAACTCCACTCAGGAGAATTACTGTTCGACTCCCTACCTGTCATGAAAAAAAACATGTAAATATATACATATATATCTACATAAATTAAGTTTCAAATGTAGATTCCCTCTGTTATATGATAAAGGGTGGTAGCATTGTGTAAAACAAAAGTTGTACAATAAACTTGAGCGCTTACTTTGGTGATACCAAGAGCTGCCACATTCTCACTGAAGGAGGTAGTGCCATTGCCTGTGCCAAATGCTCCTGCCAACAAAGAGCCAAGACCTTCCACACCTATGCCCCGGCTGATGGCGTGCCTTGGTGGGGGAGGAGCCCCTGAAAGCCTGGCACATGCATGATAGTCACCCACGGATTCTGCCATGGAGCATATTATTCCAGCCAGAATACCAACTACAGCTGCCAGGCTCACATCTGGAACACCCCACTGACCTGAATAAAAAGTCTTATTGGTGATACCTGAATAGTTTTTAAAACCATCTTTCACCACGGATCTTATGACCTACATACCAGGGTAGGGGATTGTGAACCAGGATGCCTCGCCAACAACATTTCCCTTTACATCAGTACGGGCCAAGTAGCCGTACTGGACTGAGTCCGATGGTAGGACATCATAGATGGTGAGGAGGTAGCAGACTAGCCATGAGACTGCGATGCCCAGCAGAATCTAATCAACATGTAATATGAGTATCCACTGGAGCATTTACGAATATGAGCAAGCAACAAAGGTGTGGAGAGTTACAGTAAAAAAAAACTGATCCATATTGTAGGATATGGTGAGAAAAGGTCTTACTGGCATTGTCTGGAAGATAAAGAAGTTTGAGGTGTGAAGTTTCTTGGATTTGCTATACACAGGAACCGGTAGTGGTAGAAGACGAAGGTACTGAGAGAAAAGGATGATCAGCGCTGCAGTCCTGGATGAACAACAGAATATCACAATGATAAACAAATGAAAAAACATTTCAGGAAGTCAGACTGTGCAAATGATGAGATTTTTTTTATTTTTAAAATTTCATGCTAGGATTCCCATCCTTGGAAAATGTAATCTCAAACTCCAGTCAAGCACTGTCGCTGAGTGGTCACTTACATAGCAGAGATGCCCCAGTGCGATCCAGCTCTATCTCCAGCTGAGTCATACAGTGATAGGCCTATGAGAGAGACAGTGGGGGCAATGGTCAAGGGGCCAATGAAGCGCATGAGGAAGCCAATAAGGCCAGAGAAGCCGACCAGAATCTGGAGGAGAGAGGCCACCATGATGGAGCCCTGCAGCTGTGAACACAAAGATAGTACCTGAGTACATTACCAGTAATATCACCATTCTTTCTTTGTTAGTATGACTGGTTACTTCCCACAGCGGAAGCCATATGTGCTCACTTAATTAATCATTAGCGCTGTAGCACTTTTGATCGTTTTATCATAGACTGTGAGTTTGCCTTGGCTCACTGTTCTCATGCGCGTCTGCCACACTTCTATGAATACGGGTGAAGAGGTGTTGACCAGACTGGCATTCTGGGTCCAAGCAGGGCACTTCCACTCTGGCGTGGACAGCATAGCCATGACTGGAGTAACCAGGGCAAAAGTACCCCCCTGTAGGATAGGAAGCCTTCGAGTGTGATAAAGAGAAATTAATTACCATAGGCCAATCTTAAACCATGTAAAGAAGGAATACATAACTGTGCAACTAAGGTTGAAATTGATGGCTGATTTTTTAAATTAAAATTGATAGTTGTTTCACTTCAGTTTGTTGTTGTTCTGTTGGGATCTAAGTTAGTATCGCCATATGGCGAAATTAATGAGCCCACTTTTTGCAGACATGCTCACCATTTAAATTTAGTGTATCGATTTGCTTGCCAACATCCTTTAATGAGGAACTGCAACAATGCAACATGTGCAAGCGCATTTGTTGACCATCAACAAGGGTATCCTAACCCTGTTCAAAAAGCTAGTCTTAAATTAATCACCTGGATGGAGGCAGTAGAAGAGGTTACTACTTATATTAGATGGGGTATGGGTCAGAAAACAGAACTACACAAATGTAGCCCCTATTTCTGAACATCTCATATCAATTAGAGCAGGCATAAAAACTTGACCCCAAAAGTAGAATGTAATTAAGAACGAAGCAGTTTCAATTGATCCAGCCAATGTGTACGTATGTGGCAAATCTAAGTAAAATAAATCTACTGGTAACTGTTTTATTTTTCAGTTATCCCATCTACATTTTCATATGTTCATGTGTTATGTATGTTTGTGTGTTGCAACCCCATCTTTTCTCCCAACATGACATAAAGATGACGTGTCCTTTTTTATTAAGTTTAGTCACTAATCTAATATCACATTTACTGCTCAAAGTCAAGCAACAAATTCTCAAGACAGCAATTCTAATTACTCACTCTAATTACCCACTTTACACAGTGGATAGGTTTATGGCTCATAAGAATTAGTGGATGTGTACACATCCACAGTGAGAATCGGGTGCTGGCAGTACTGAGTTATCAAAAACATCTTGAAGGTGCATTTTGATGGTTTAAAAATTTTGTTGACTCGATTCAGAGGTTTGATATTGACATGTCGAAAATGTAGACTGATAGCATGAAGTCCTACCGGATCTTACTTTTTATTTTTATTTTGGTTGTGTCTTAAGCTCTATTTATTCTGCAATATCTGCATGTTGGTGGTAATATCAGCTTCTCTGTGCTTAAAAAGCATGAACATTCATAAGAAGTTCCACTCTACCACCTGCCGCACTTAACTGAAGTTACATTTGGTTATGGGCAGCTTTGTCTGGAACCAAATCTAACATACATGTAGTTAGGAGGTTTTAGTGTGTTTGTACTTTGGGAAATCGTCTGCTTATCTATTGATGCATTTTTACTATGTTTTCTGTTTATCGATAGCAGAGTTCAATGACACAGGATCAAAAGAGTTCAGTTAAAACACAAAGTGAGGTCTGTATGTACTTTACTGCCTTCATGATGAATGAGTCCCAAGTGTGCTCACTTAATGGACTGGATCCCTAACCAGACTACCCCCCAACCGTAATACTGAACCATTTCCAACAATCTATTCACCAGCTGAGTCATTTCATTGCCTTTTCATCTTTGTTCAGGAGCATGGCAATCCAACAGAGCTGTTTCTTCCTCCTAATTGCACTGCACCTCTATGATGCTGCTGCAAAGACACCTGTTTATGACACTATGTTATATCATGCTGGGTCAGCAGATAAAAGCATACCCAACTTTTTAGTTATTACTGTCCACACTCTTTATGATCAGATTAGTGCCTCTTAATAGGGGCCTTCTTAGGGCAACTTAAATTGAGCTTCTGAAAATACTGACACCTGAGTTCATCTAATGTTTTGTTGTTTTTGTAACACCAAAGAAACATATCATTGATTAATGCAAATTTATATAATTATACCATCATTGATAAAAGGATAATTTATTGATATTCATAAGAGTTCTCATCTAAATCAACTTCTCTCTAAGAAGGGGATGGACCTTTGCTGCATTCTCACCTTACGCCAAAAGTAACCTGGAGAATGGTGCAGATGCCAGAAACAAAGAAAATTGTGTTTATGAGTCGACTCTGGGTCAGGCTGTCATGCTGAAGACACAGCCCCTCCGCGAGAATAAGGGGGATGGAGATTATTCCACCGAATGCTGTCAGGTAATGCTGTAGAAGAGAGGAACTGCTAGTTTAATAAATGGTTCAAGAAGACACAGCAGCTGGTGTAAGAGGTCATAACTTGGTTTGATCCTTAACTGTCTTCCTTGCTGTATCCTAAACATAGTTTTCTTTTTTAATTCCTGGTGTATCACCCGGACATTATTGATTTTAATTATAGAGTTTGTTAAGGATTAACAGCTGTCCTGGGTCTTTTTTAAATAACTAAACCAGCTCCTACCCTGTCCTCGAAAACTGAAAGGAAAGGTATATTAAAAGGGATCTTGTAATTTACAACAGAGTGCTGAACACCCACCTGAACAGCCAGGAAAATACAAAGGTACCAAGGAGGGATATCAGTCACACAATAGGTTGGTTTATTTCTGTCTTTCTCTTCCTCACACATCCTCTCACAGGTTTCGTCTGCATTCCGTCTTAGTTGATCATTAACCTGAAAAACCATATACAACCATGCTCATCCAAAGCCACTGGCAAGTCAACAAGACAGGAAAAACAGTGGGACAACAGGTCATCTTCAGTTTAGTCAAAACTGACTCAGTGATCACTTCAGGTCAAAGTTTGCTGCACTGATAATTTCCTCACAAACAGGCATTTAAGATCATCTGCAGACATAGCGCTTTAATGATTGACATATTGCTGAACTTTATGATAGTGAATGTGAAAAGTCCATGTTTATTGCGGAAAACACGTTTTACATTCCGTGAACACCGAAATGTTTCTGTATTTGTGTTTGTCCATAGTTTAAAATGAGAAGAGCTACAAGGAGACTTGTTGGAATGACAAGCTTTTAAAGTTGATTTACGACAAAAAGGATACATTTTGCTGCTTTATGGGAGTGAGAGAATAGTGTGGGAAGTATTTATAAACCTCTCTAATTTACATTAAAAATAAGTTTTAAAAAATGTTTCTTACTGAGGAAGCACAAATATTAGTAATTGTCTCCCTTTCCATTCCGAACATCAATATTTAAATATTATAAAGTTTTCATGTTACATAATACACAGATGGACTCGCACAAAACTCACAGAAATGAGAAAAGGTAATATGTCATTTATAAGATGACAAAACAATAAAAAGAGCAAGCAGATACACAAAGAAGTAATTGTACTCACATCAAATGCAAGATTGTCAAGCCCACAGCTTTCCTTCCTTGAAGCCATTGCAATTCCAGTCTAAAGCAAAAGGCTTATGTATAAATTCTGTAATAAAATTGTGTCTGTCAGAGGTTTTATCACAACCCAAGCATATCATGCAAGACAGGTGAGTGAGTGTGTGAGCGCTCTAAATCCTGACGGAGAAAAAGACACTCAGTGTAAAACTTGGCAAAGATCAGCCTCACCCACATGCTCTCAGTGGTACATGCTGGTACAAGGTGTTTTTTTTATTTACTTTTTCTACCAGCTTATGCAGAGCTGATCCTCTACAGCAGGGTGGGAATGCCCGATTTTCAACACGTCACACATTAAGCTTTACAACTCTCTGATGTATTTTGTAAATAGTCAAATCAGTTAGATGAAGTCATTTTGGAGTTGCAATCAATGGCACATGTCAAAAGTAGCACCTCCAACATCTGGGATCAAGTGTTAAGAACAGCTCTTTTTATCACTGTGAGAGCTGCAAATTTAGCTTTATTGGAAAACATTTTTGCTTTATCAGACTTCACATTACAATATGTCTCAATCTTGTGACTAAGTTACATGCATGGGAATCTTTGCTCTACAACCCAAAATTCCAAATTCCGCTTTGCAGTCATCGATAAGTTTATATAGCCTGTCTTGATAAAAAAATGGATGTGTGGATGGGCAGGCAGATGGGTGGTAATATTATTTTCTTTTTCTTTAAAGATTCTGTAGTACATTTAAACACAGGGAGAGGTTACAAATGGATTTAATTCAATCTGCTAATATAGAGGATCAAAAGCTTTGATCAGCATGCTTGAGATAATGCTGACAGTTTCTTTTTAGAAAGATAAAGGGACCAAACTGGAAAGATTGTTAGATTAAGAGATTAACCCCCTTCAAAGAAAGAAGTCTTCCCCTCTTATTTAGAGGAGGGACACAAGTATAAAGACTGACAATGTTATAGCAGGCTTAGCAATGATTTTGGGGGAAACATCAGATAAAAACTGGGATAAATTGTCTTTGCCTCCCTTTGGCACTTTACAGAAACCAAAGTGGTACTTCATATTGGGTCATGATAACCTAGATTTACTTCCTTTCCAAGAAGGTTGCACACTCGCCTATTCCTGGCTAATAAAAACTGTGAAACAAAGAGTGTCACATACTATGATCGGGTCAAAGTGACTGTAAGAAAGTTAAAAGAATGAGTGAGCCAGGGCATGGACGAACTTCATGGACATTGTTTGGTGTCAGAAACTTGCTAATATGAACTAATCTACTTGAAAAGTACAGTTAAGCCCACAAGTAGAAAGTGATTATTACTCTGAATGATGCTCTTTTTCAACACAGCAATCTGTAATACCATTGGCTGTGGTGTGTCGCATAATTACTGTAAGTCCCTGCAATGTTTTTGTAAATAACTCGACTTTATAATTGGTGTCATTATAGCAGATACATTTTTCATGCTTTGAGTTTAGGCAGGTTTTTCAGCCAATTTGCAATAAGGAGCAAGTTCCCGCACAGCTCTTTGTTCATTAAAACACAGAAGAATACTCCCTGATTTATTTTCGTGGTGAGCAACACGGCTGAGACTTAATTCTTGAGTAATGTCTACTGCTTATGCATGAAGCGCTGATAGAACATACTGCCTCCCCCTTTTATCCCCAGCGATTCCCCCTCTGCAAACATTGCACAGCAGCATTGCACCAAGCAAACAGCCCTTCTCCTGTACACGCTGCACTTCCCTCCTCAAAGTGTTTCAGCTGCGGTAAAGCAGCCACTTTCCATTTACAGTTCAGCTATCAGTGGTGTGACTCAGAAACGCGCTCAGATTCATGGAAACAAATCCACCTGACTTCACAGATGATATGAATGATACATTCTGGCAGGTAAAGGTGTGAAGCAGGGATGTGGAAACAGGAGCTGAAAGCAGTGAAGAACATCGAGTCAGCAAATCTCACAGCACATAAAGTATCTTCTGAAGCAGAAACAATGTGCGGGACTTCAGCAGAACTCCAACATGTGAAAACTGCACATCCTTTTAGATGCTGTTTGAATCTGTCAGCACATCATAAAAATCATTTTCCATCATATCATATTTCAACAAAACTAAGTCAAAGTGCAGAAAGTTGAATCTCAGGCCATTTAAAGCTTAGCTGAAGCAACAAATCTACAACGGAATGCCTGAAAAACAGAAGTTTCAAAGCTTTGAAATGGTCCAGGAAAGTCCAGACCATGCTCTGTTTGAAATCATGTGATGGGATTGTGAGAGGAAATAGTAGCAACATTAAAGAGAACATGCAGGGGACAAAGAATACCTCCACAATGATGTTAGAGACCAAGAGAATTAAAAAACAAAACAAAAAGATTACTTAACGTTGTTGTCCTTAAAGGTGGCTTGAATACATAATGCTACGTTTTACTGTGTATTGTTCTTTGTTTGAGGTTGTATCCAACTGAAATGGAGACCTGGTTGTCCTGCTATGTAACTTTTTGTGCCACCAGATGGGAGGTTACTGCATTGCTATCTTATCTTTGACTAGATACTATTTTATCACCATGATATCACTTCCAGTATGTTATTTTAAGGTTGTTTCCTGAATGGGCATGACTCATCTGACAGGTTAGCCAGTTTTATTTGACAACAACATGTGTTTTCTATGCAGTGTGTGCCCTTTATCTTCTTATGAGATGGAGGCAGCTCACAGGCTAACCTTATCCTAAGGAGTGAGAGTTTTAATTAAAATCTTTCTTTCACTCTGATACCAGCTATTATCTTTTTGTACACACACTTGAAGAATGCCCTTTCCTTTGATTGTGGGGAGAAAACGCACAGACACTACTCAGAGAAGTTAGAAAACACCCCAAAATATGTCAACACCCATTTCTCATGGTAGGAGGATTGATGGCCACAAAGTTACAAACCAATTTGAACAGAGTGAAGGAACAGAACAGCTTTTAAAAAGAACAGTAAAAACAAACAAAAGAAAAATAAGAAAAAGCAGTCACCTCACACTTTAACTTAAGTTAGAATGGATTTTGAATAAGTGCTAAGATGCCCTGAACATAACTCCATTTTCATTGGATAAAGAAATAAAATAGAAGAGTCCTACCCCATGCAGTTTCAAGGCCACGTAAGGTTTCTCAAACTATGCCGTTGTTAGAGGATCAAATATGTGGAAACTTTAGACAACAACGTCTCTCATAATTTCTTGGCCACACAGCAGAGGAATGTCCAGAGAAAATTGTGCTAATGCTCTTCCAATCCACCTCACTTGCACTTTGTACTCATCGGCTGACATCAGTCTTTTACTAAACTAATGAGGTATGATAGTAAATGTCTTGCAAAACATGACTTGCATCTAAGGCCTCTTAAAACCTGGTGACAATCAAGATTAGCTGTGCAGCACCAGCTCCTTCAAGTCCTTATCGTTCCACTTAATAGTGTGGATTGGTTTAGTGCATTCACAAGCTACTTCTCAGCTAATGAAACTAAACAGACCAGATTAAGGAAATTGCACATCTGGAACATTGAGGTTCCTGTGCTTTAGAACCCATTTCACTTGATTTGTGTCTCACTTCTGCTTTCCTGCAACCTCTGAATATTCAGTAATACGGCCTGGGACGTTGTGCATTCAGTTTTATTTATCATGACTTGTCAAGGATAGTCATAATATATGATATCTTTCTTATTTTGCAGCTTTCATTCTTGGTGTTAGCTTGAAGTTAAAGAAAGAATTCAACATTATGATTAATTCTTGTTGACAGATCCCAAGGTGAATAAAATCGTATAGATCTGGAATCCGACTTCAGTATGAGTTTTTCAGATGAAGAATGAGTAGGTGTGTGCGTGTGTGTGTTTGTGTGCGTGCTTGTGTGTGTGTGTGTGATTTTGTCTTCCCATCACCCTTGAGCATTATATCATTAACTCAGATGGTTTTAGTAAATCCTAAGATTCCTAAGGGTTCTTTGAGGAGAGAAAGCACAAAGAACACAATTTACAGAAGGGTAGACCTGAATAAATTATGAATGAGCTGGAGCAGGCCAATAAATTATGGAAACTGTAAAAACATTTATTTCAGAGGAATGACGGTCATTAGGTTAAGTAATGTCGTTGTGCATGATAAATTCTAAAAGGGTGGCACCCTCGCAGAATCATATAACTTATTTCCTGTAATTCTGTGATATTGTCTCATTCATAGATAGATCCAGACTGCATTGTGACTCTTAGCTCAGAAGACTGAAAAAGACTTTTTTAGAAAAGAATGGTGTGATTTGAATAAAAAGGGTATCAAAATTAAATCTTAACAGTGAGTAGCAGCCAACTGTTAAAATCCTTCCAAAGCCACATCCAGAAATACATTTCCGCATCTTTGCAGGTGCCTCTTTTCTTTCCTGTTCCTGCAGAGAATGGCAATTCCCCCCCGCCCCCCAAGTCAGGATGCCTGCGGCTTCTCTACAGAGGTATATAACTCCAGCAGCACTCTTTCTGCAGGATCAGCTCATTTTTTTATGTGGTGGGCAGGCTACTGAAATGTGTTAATGAAACCACACAGTCATGGATGACACCCGTCTCACCCGTCTTATGGACAGAGACACAGTATTAATGTTGCAAATACTGCCATAATTAATTTGGTTTAAAGACGTATTGAAGCTACCAGAGTATTGCTTGTCATTGATTACGGTTTGGCTGTTAATACAACTCATCTTTAATTCAGAAACTCGGATTCCCCAAAAACAGTCCATCTCAGATCTTTGCTTCCAACTGCTCTGCTTAGTTCACTTTACTCCACAGGCTGACGGATCTCTGTTATATTTATTTTCAAAAAGTGTTTCTGTTTAATTGTACTTCATTCAAGGCCAAGTCAGAAAATGTTTGTACTGTTAAGGGAGCTTTGTCATTTAAATCATTATTCATTATTATCATTAATTATTAATTACCAATATGTTTGATCTCACTGTTGCCCTTTCGAGCGTCAAAATGAAGATGGCAGATCCTAAAGATGAAGGCATGTGGTGTCTTCTGGTGGAAAACATTCTGGTTTCTGACTTTTTAAGGAAGACTGAATTCTTTCTTGTCTCTGTCTTGTTTAGTCAGAGAGGAGACATTTAAAGGATACATTTGCAGTGAAATGTATATTCTTCCTCACTATTCTAACTACTTGGACAGGTCAGGACAGGTTATCCATCTGAGTTCGATTCAATGTCAAAGCTAACTTAAAACACTTTTTTTATGCAGCCTCTCCTTGTCTTTGTTTTTTCTCATCCATTGCTCAGAAATTTTGCATACCAGGCATTTGAGGAGTGCCCTGGGGCATCTTTACCTCTGTGACTTTCACCTCATTGGTTAAATTGACACTGATGTTAAGTATTCCTCACATGAGTGATAGCATTAAATGGTTTGACGACAGCTATGAGGGAGAAATTAGATTATATTGTCGAAATTCTCAGTGGGGTTCAAAGGTTTACAGGTGGTCAATATGTGTAACAGATTTAAATGTTACACTGACCTCAGACCAGGCCTTTAGGGGTACTTGATGACATCTAGACACGGATTTTGGTTTGACAGATGACCTTTATCCTAGATTTAAACAGATAATTCTATTTTGCCAGCTACTACCCATTTTTACGTGTTATAAGACTTAACACAGCTTTTGATTCATACTATTCAGATAGTGCTATGCAGTGCTTCAGCACGCAGACATTTTATAACGATGGCTTTTTTGATGCACATTACATCAAGCAAGAACAAAAAAACTTTGTCTTTTACATCCATGTCATCAACGCCCCTCAGTTATTGCAAAACCAAATGGTGATGCAAAATGGTTGTTAACATTTGCCGTGAACTTTAACAGCATGCTCCTACTTTTTATTCATTTACTTCCTTTTTTTCATCCTGTCTGAGAGACAAGACAAATCTTCAGCGTAAAAGACGGACAGAACCAGACAGTAATGACACATCAACCGGATATTAGCTAAAGTAAATGCACCTGACCATCGCACTCAGTCCACAGGCTGTTTTTGGATTGCCATCAAAGAGTCCGTAGCTGGGAGCTGAACACAAAGCCTGTCCCCACCAAAGATCAAAGCCCAGCCGAGGCTTTTATGCAACACTTTCATTGTGATCAGTGTGAGCGACCTTCCTCTTGTTCATGTATGTAAATGGCCGTGATGAAAGGGTCTGTGTTGCTGCATAGTGGGGCCGGTCTGAGTCCACACTATCTGAACACACTCAGATCCCCTCTCAGATCCCCTCTTTGCTGCCTGTGAGCTCCTGCTGTATATCTTCATGGCCCACTAAAATTTTAATCAGAAGCAGAGGGAGAGCTGCAAAGGCACAAAAGGACAAACACAGCATCACACGTGAATGCACACATTCGCGGACAAACTTACATTGTTCAGAACAAGGGAGGTGTGCAATTTAGTGGTTCAGCGCTTTTGATACCTTGTCGCTGTGGAAGTGAATGCCAGACACGACTTCCTCTCCAGGGAGGGTCGAGCAAACTGCAGAGCTCCGTTGCCTTGCTGCTGTTCAGAGAACACAAAGCTTGTAAAACTGAAAGTAGTTTTGCTATGAATCACACAAAAGACTGGGGCAACTGATGGATTTGGATGAGTGTGAATTGCTTGGATGCACAATACACCATCTGACATTACAGTTTTATGCTCTGACCAGTTATTATTTCAGCCTAGTGGACCCTGCATGCCGTAAACAATCAGCACACAGCGATGCAGGCATGAGAATCTCAGACAGATTTATGCCACACTGTTTTTTTATTTTGCTTACAGCTTCTGCAGTTTCTGGCCCCGTGGTTTTCGAGACGTGATTGTATCTGTACCTGGTCAAACATAAAGGTCACAGTTGTTTCCACAACTCACTCATTGCACAACTTTTAGGACACAAATTCCAACATATAGATTGAGGGGTTTCCCTCTTGCTCAGTCTGTACTGCTATCTCTTTTTTTATTTTTGTCTTTTTGAAAAATTGAGAAATGTGTGCACCGAGGGATAGCATCTACCCCAGAGGGCAACACGTAAAGCAGACATGTGAAGTGTAAAAAAAAACGCCAGCAGTTGTCTGTTTGAATGTTCTGAGCCACCCTGAGTTGTGGCCACTACATACAAGATCTGTCTCTGCTCATGTCAGCTCATCCTAATTCAGGGTTCATTACAAATATAAGCAAGAGCAGTAGCTGTCATACGTTATAATGCTATTCGCACACAGCCTGGTTTAAAAGTTTGATAACCAGATTCTGTACTGTTTACTCTATTGGCTAAATTGGTCAATAGAAGAAGTTGGCCTTTTGTCTAAATAATTTTGTTTTATTATCCTAGATAATAGGATTACTGCTACAGCTTGTTCTAGTACTGTGTCACTGAAAACAGCTGGGGGAAAAAAAAGCTTTATATCTCATATATTCAACCAACTTGAAGATTAATTAGAACCTCTGATACAATTCGGGATCTATTAATTAGTTTCCATCAGCTGGTGCCACAGCTCTCCAGCTTCTATAAGGTACCAGACGAGGTACACTCAAGGCAGAATGAATTCATGCAGCATAATTTAGACAAAACTCTGACTCATGCTAATCTGGCTAATTTAGCACATTAGTTTACATCTAAGTGGGATGTGGGGTAACAGTGTGGCCGAAAAATCATTAGGAATTACATAACCTCTTCAATTGTGCACAGAGCTCTCCTAAAACACAAAAAAAAACATTTATTTGCAATCTAATAAAACAGGACAACTAAATGCAGGAAACTGTGATAGTTATGATCAGACCAAAAACACCAGACTGACCTCAAACATGGAGGACTCAAACTAGTTATTTGAGCCTTTATTCAGCAAACACAAAGACAATGACATTTTGAGTCTTCTGAGCTCAATAGTTAGGTAGAATTGTATTTTTAACATTGTGTGAAAACACACTTAATTTCCCAGAGATTTTGATATCATTTACATGCAAAGGATTGTAATCATTGTAGTCGTCACACAGCCATTCAAGCAAATTTCAGCTTTTCATGTCTATTCAAAATCCCCAAATAATCACTAATGATAGCAACACACATTGAACTTATTCATGCCATGGACACTGCTGCACCCCCATATCATCACAGATTCCATCTTTTGTACCTTTGTTGACAGAAGACATTATTATTATTATTATTATTATTATTATTATTATTATTAATACAAATAATAATAATTAAATAATAATAGATACAATTGTCCAGACACCTCAGGAGCATTTCTGTACTGAATTGATACATGACATCCTCACTTTACAGTTTCATTTATTTATGTAGCAGCAGACAGTTTTCCATTAAAATTCTTTTCATAAAGTCATTCCAATTTGTAGACTCTGTTCACTATGGTGAAATTAATATTTTTTATGCAGCGCGGCCTTTAGGTTCAAAGGTCACATGTATTCAGTGGTTGTAGTGCTATTGGCTGTCACACACTGATATTTCCCCGAAATTCCTCAAATCTTTTCTGTGACTGCCAAAGACATACACTTCAGTATTGACATTTCTTTATTTTAGTTTTAAAACTGATCCTTGGTTCTTCTCTGAGTTTGGTGCGAACTGGTGAGCCAAAGTTCTTTTATTAATGCTCCTCTCATACTCAATGGCACCATCACCGTTTTCAAAATAAACTGCCTTCAACTTTCTGAGCAAATGTAGGACGATGAAGTTGGCCAATGGAAACTGATTTCCTCTTCCTATTGTCTGTGGCTCAAAGGTTCATAACAATGAGGTAACCACAACTGTGAATTTGTGAAGCTTTATTATACGACTTCACACTGTCTAGATATGGGATTTGTATTATTTACTGATTTTGCATCTTATCTTTAAATTGCAAGCCTTTGTTCAACTGTGGAATTTCTCTTTGATGTGTATAGCGTCTTATTTATGTGTGCGTGATTCAGGGGGAAGATATTACAGACAGAAAAAAACTGGAGCTGAATCAACTTCTTTGACATGACTAAAAAAGCCCTGCGTGACTCTGAATAAAGTATATCCTTACGTTGCAGTGCATAAGTATCAGATTGCATAAGAATATTCGTGATGTTTTAGTGCAGCACCCGCTCCTCCAATGATAAGCACGCCACTCAAACTCAAACTCCAAACTCAGTTAAACCTGTTTAAACTCACCTGAATGCATCGTGACACCGACCAGATAACAAATTCACTCCCGGCACAATATTGATCTTGTTCGTGCATCAAATTTCGCTCAAGTCACTTTGTTTCGGGTCTAATGAATCATGACATGAACAGAGCCTAAAGCCTTCCTCCCACGCATCTCCAGCCCACTCCTCTCCTTATTTGAGGAGCTCCTCTGCTCCAGCAGTCAAAGCAGCAGGCGCCCGGTCAGCGCGCATCTCTCCGACGGAGGGACGGGAGCAGCTTTGCCACCTTTCCCTGGATATCCCCTCATTTCGTCAAGATGAGACTCATATTTTTTCTTGTTTTGGCTCTAATCAAAGGTAGGCGAAAGATCCGTTTGCGTTTCCTTGCAGGTAGTTTGTGATCAGTTCAGAACCATGGACAGAGACCGATCTCCTGCTGGTGTTTGTGCAAACTGTTCCAGCCCGCAATTTCGCATCTTACTCACAGCTGTTAAAAAATGTTTCTTATTTATGCAGACACTCCAGCGCTTCCAGTGGGAAAAGAGGGGCAGAGAGAAGATGTGGTATGTTTCTTCCCCTTGATACGCACTGAAATTTGGATTATTTTTTATATGTGATTAAATCAGTGCATAATATTGTCAGAGAAATCTCGCCTGACTGATTTGAATTTTGCAGGTAACAAGATGCTTGGTTGAAGTCCTGTCCAAAGCTCTCTCCAAACCGGACTCCCAATTGGATCAGGAATGTAAAGACATTCTACAAGCAGGTTTGTAACACATACCATCTCCTTAATTTTTTGATTATTCATCTATTTGTGCTGTAACCTGAAATCATTCAACATGAAGGAAGACTTAAATATGATGCAGTACTTTTCAATCAGTCCCTCATCGTGTGTCTCTCAGATATGGTTAAGTTAGAATATTTAAATAGCTAGACACAAAACAAATAGTCTAAATGTTATGGTGTGTAGAAATGTAAAAATCTGAAAAGTGAATGACTATATCAGGAAGAAGTCATTAATTGGTCCAAAGGTGTTCTTTTAAGATTTTTAGGCTTCTTTTTTTGTTATCTTGTGTTGTTTCATTTTAGGGATCAAACATGTCCCTCTGGACAAGAAGAGTGAGGAAGGAACTTCAACAAAGCCAGAAGGAGTCACAGGTCACACCGAGGAGCCTTTGCCAAAGGCAGCGGACGTGAAAGACATTGAAGCACTCCTAAAATCTGTGGAAGAAAAGAGAGAAATCCCTCAGGGCGAGCGTAGTCAGGAATCCTGGAGTCTGGGCGATGAGAGGGACAAGAAACAGGACAATGAGGAGCAGGAGCGGGAGAAAAGAAGCAGCTGGAGGCCTGGAAGATTCCACCAGACGAAACACAAACGAGGCCAGGAAGAGGAGGATTATGAGCGCAGTCAGGAGAGCTGGGGACTGATGGAAAAGAGAGGGGAAGATGATAGAGAGGAAGAGGAGGGAGGTGAGCAAAGAGAGAAAAGGAACTGGAGGCCTGGAAGATACTACCAAAGAAAAAATAAAAGAGACGAGGGAGAACCGGAGGGAGAACCGGAGGAAGAACGTAGTCAAGAATACTGGGATGTTGACAAAAGGGACGAGGATGAGGAGGAGAGATACAAGCGCATATGGAAACCAACACACCGCTACCATCACAAGAGAAAGATTCACAGACGCAGTGATGAACCTTCCGAGGGAAATGAAGATCGCAGCCAGGAATCATGGGATCTGGACAAGAGGGACTGGAAACCTGGCCGGCACCACCAGAGGAGACACAAACGTGATGAGGAGCTGTCCGAGGAGGCCAGAGAAGAGCCAGATGAGGAACGCAGCCAGGAGTCTTGGGACTTTAATGCTGGAAGAGATAAACGGGAATGGAGGTCTGGCAGGCACCACCAGACGAGACACAAACG
>CAJRST010012224.1:7562471-7607289 GCA_907169785.1 Menidia menidia | reverse complement strand
GAAGAACCAGCAGAAGAACGCAGCCAGGAATACTGGGATTTTGACACTGGAAGAGACAAACGGGAATGGCGGTCTGGCAGGCACCACCAGACGAGACACAGACGAGATGAAGAACTCCCAGAGGAAGTTAGGGAAGAGCCGGATGAGGAACGCAGCCAGGAGTCCTGGGACTTTAATGCTGGAAGAGACAAAAGGCAATGGAGGTCTGGCAGGCACCATCAGACGAGACACAAACGCGATGACGAGCTGTCAGAGGAGGTCAGAGAAGAGCCGAATGAGGAACGGAGCCAGGAGTCCTGGGATTTTGACGTAGGAAGAGAGAAGAGGGAATGGAGGTCTGGCAGGCACCACCAGACGAGACACAAACGCGATGAGGAGCTGTCAGAGGAAGAGAGAGAAGAGCCAGATGAAGAACGCAGCCAGGAGTCCTGGGGACTCGATAAAAGGCTTGAAAAAGAAGGAGAAATGGAAAAGCGGATATGGAAACCAACACACCGATATCACAATAAAAATACATTTCACAAGCGCGATGGAGGCTCATCATCAGAAGAGGATGAGCAGAAAGATGATTCAGAAGAATATGCAGGAGAGGCGAAGGACAGAGATGAAGCTCTGAGGTATTTTTTGTCGCACGGGAATTTGATGTAGACACCAGACATTCCAGCTAACCAAAAAGAGTGAGAATTTATTAGAATTATACAGACTCTTTTCAAATGAAACAAACTGTTTTCAGGTATCTGGCAGAGAAGCGCAATCCTTGGATCTACAGAAGTTACTACCACCCTTCCTGGTTTAAAAGGGACTCGGACGAACCCACTGTGCCATCAAACAAGGTAGTGATGATGTTATTTGAGTTACAGATTCATGTATTAACCCAGTGGAATTGCTATTTGTTCTTATTGCTTTTGAGACTTTGAAGAAACCATTTGAAATATTTCAAAAGGATGCATTTGTTAAAAAAGAATCACATAAAAATCACATTAAAAAAATGTTTTTTTTTATGCGATTCTCCAACCACTGAATTCTCTGGCTCTGTGTTTATATTGGCTCAGATGGATGAACTGGCAAAACTGCTGAGCTATAAAATAAACCAGCTGGCTAACCACTCTACTCAAGAGGAGGCAAAGAGGAGCTCAGTGCAGAGAGCGCTTACTCCCCAGGAGGTCAGTCAAACTTAATCAATATACCTTCAAATAAAAAGACCACTATTTACCTTTTTAAAATCTTAGTCCATTGCATTTTGGTCCAAAAACAAAACCTCATGTCAGCGGCTTGGGGAGTGTAATTCATTCAGAAAGGTAATTTCTTTTCAAATAAGAACTATTTAGCAAACAGTTTGAATTAAGTAAACATCCACCCTTCATTCACTTTCAGGGAGAAGGTATTTACCCTGCAGCCTTTTCCATAAACAAGACGCACCATATTTGGCTGACCTACTAAAGCCATCAGGCACATCACATCTCTGCACCCACAGTTTATCTGAAGGGAAAAGCAGAGGCGTTCATTATAGAGATCTCCATCCCATAAAGGAGATTTCATCAGGATTTTATCTCTGGAGTCAGATGCCAACGAATATTCAGCTATGGAAATCATCTGCTGTCCTTTGCAAACACGCTCTTCATGAAGGAAAGCCAATGATGCGTGCGGGTAGCAACTCTTAAACCAAGGCACACTCAGAAGTTACTGGACAAATCTTACTCGTGTTTTTTTATTCTCCCGGTTTGTTTGTCCATTCTCGCAGCATTTTATGACTGCTGCAGTAATCACACTAAGGACCTTGTGACTGTACACTCCTAGCTCTAATAAGCCCATTAAGAGAAGGGGAACTACAGTCAAAAGGATTCTCCATCTAGCTGCATAATAAAAAGATAAATAAAACTAATTACAGAGGTATTGTCACAGGGACTCATGAGTTCTACAAAACTATGACTCTAAGGATGATGGAAGAATATTTCACCTGGGTGAACAATTAAAACAACAACAGGCTTCATTGTGATACAGGCACAAGCCTCTATAGTTTTATGAGCTAAATGATCTTAGTCAACTTTGTTTTTTCTGTTTTTTAAAGCTCTGAGGGGATAAAAAAAAGAATTGTTGACATGTACACGATTATTTTTTTTCAGGAGAAAGAGATGGAGAGCCTGGCAGCGATGGACATGGAGCTCCAGAAAATTGCTGCTAAATTGCATGAAAAAACTGCATAACCCCCCCCCCCCCCCACACACACACACGGATATCTAGATAGAAAGCTACCAAACACTAGCAAGTAAAAGTCGCTGTATTATTGTTCGTCTGCCAATTAAGTGTGCTCACTGTGTTAAAAAAATACGAAAAATGTAAAACTCTCAAGCATTTGTTCATTGTTATTTTGTGATATATTAATGTTATCCAGTTGAAACGGCATGGAATCTGCTTGTTTATACATTATACGAGCAAACGAAACGAAGAAAAAAAAAAAAGACTTCATGACTCAAATGTGTTCTGCTCTCAATAAAAGGAGTTATTCTGGGACCAAACCAAAATTTCTCGTTTATTTCTTAAAAGGTAAAGGTGGTCACAGATCAGTGTCTTTAACCCGCAGATACAGAACAAATGGCACTTTCTCCATCATTTAAAAAAAACAAAAAAACACCTGACCTCGAGGCATAATACATACATCTGTCACTTTTGGAACATAAATGATTTCACTAGCTCATTATAGAAGAAACAGCTTAGCTTCAAAGGGACTAAACTGGTTTGCAGTTTACTTCTCAGCATTACTCCTCAATGTGTTCTGTTGAGAGGCCAAAAAATGGGAGGAAGAATTCTGACGAATGCAAACCAGACACCCTGTCTCCTTTACTCAAGAAGTGTCCAATCAGGTCAGCAGAGATGAGGTCCAAGGCAGAATCCCAACTGACGACTGGTAATTTGCCCCGAAAGGACAGGATCCCTCCACGTTTGTTTACCCCTCAGTTTCTTCCAGTTTCTGTCTCTTTGGTGCTGGTTCCTCAGCTTTACATGAGCCTGCTGGTTTGGAGCGGTCCATGGCAACAGTTGTCCCTGAGAGGAGGTAGCCCCCACCCCCGCTCATCTGAAGCTGGGGACGCGTCCGGTCTGGCATCACCTGGGGAATCAACAGTCAGGAGTCGTCAGCTCAGCGGGATACAACTTTTGACTACGCAAGTGTGTTTTTAACAGTCAGAGAGAAGATGGAAAATACTAAACACGTTCCTTACATGAAGGGGTTAAACTGGGAAAACCAATCAGTGGCTGGACTAATGCTGCTGGTGGGTGGTGCCGAACATCGTCAAAAAAAAGTGTTTGTCGAGTTACCATCACTATATTTTTATACATATGACAAGCTCTGGACCTAATGAAAGAATAAGACTAATACTGATGATGAAGGTCAAAACCACAAAGCTCTGAATCCTGAAATGAAAACAGTGAACCAGAGATAAGAGGGAGGTCCACTTGGAACATTCTGCAGTTTTGTCACTGTTACAACTGCGGCTAACGATTTGCGATCAAATCATTATTGGTCCGAGAAGCTCTGCACCACGAAAAAAAAGGGAGGATAATAATGATAATAAGTAGAAGAATTCGAAGCCTGGGCAATTACCTGGTAATGTCTGAGCCAGGTGTCTGTGAGCCGGAGGTTGACCGTGCCCCCTTGTTCTCTGAGTTTTGTGTAGCATTCAATAAGAGGCTATGGAAAATGGGCCGGGAGAGAGATAAAAGAAGCATTTTAGAGAATGACAGCTTTGTCAATGGCTACGCAGACACAGATGCATTGAGCTTTTTCAGCAACATAAGAATGAAGGAGACAATCGGTGCCGGGCTGAGGCCATTGCTTGATAGCGGTACAGATGTCGAGTGCATCATTTCCCACTTGCAGTGCCTTTGTGCCGCTGCAACTAATGAGAAATCTTTCTCACATTACTGTAACAATTGCCATTCAGTAGACAGTTAAGAGAGCAGTCGTGTACGTGATTGTCTTACCTCTTTGAACTGGGAATACACCACGAAAGGCCGAGAGGGGGAGAGAAATTTGAGCAGGCCCAGGAGGACTGGGCACGGGTGAAAGCGGCTCGCTATAACCAACCTGCAGGCGAGAAACAAAGAGATGATAAAGCACGGCCGTTCCGCATAAAGCACGCCGTCAACAGTGGGCTTTGCGACGGGGAATTTGCGGGGTGGCAGTATCGTAATTTAGCTTATCAGCGCTTCAGATCAGAGTACCAGAAGACGTAGTGCCTCCTCTGGAGCCCACAGTCATTTTATATTTTATGGAGCTGCATGGGGGTCGGGGGAAGAGGTTGATTTAAGGCAGTGCGGGTGATTGTGCTGTGTGGTGGTGTTTATTGTTAAGCAGAGGAGAAGTCCATAAGCTAACAAAAATCAATACTTATACTTCAGGAACAGATGTCACCTTCATAACAGCGCATCCATCAATCTTAAAAAGGCTATAAGGCTCTTCGCTTTATGTGAGAGGAAACTGCAAAGCAATCAATTTGTTCACCTTCTCTGGACTTCCTGGGGAGGACATTATATTTTTATAGGCGAAATTAATAATACCTTAATCATTAAATATTTGTGTCCTTCATGCACTCATTTTAAAATGAACTGGGTTTACTTTCAGGTCCGTTTGGGGACCGGTTGCAGCAGAGGAGGAGAGCAATGGAGATTGAAGCTGAGAGGGGCCCAGGAACAAAAAAAAATGTCAGAAGAGAAGCAAAACGTGACACTGACCCGTCAGCATTCCTGCCTTCCAGCAGGGCAGCTGCAGCAGCCAGTTTTTTCCGCTTCTCCCTCAGCTTTGCCTTTTTTTCCTGAGCCTTTAAAGAAGAAGAAGAATCAATAACATGTTTCTAGCCAAAAAAACAGCAGGATGTTTGGCAACATTCCTCTCTGCAAAGTGTTCCATTGTAAGTTGAATGCAAACATAACAGGATACGGACTGAAGAAGACTACAAAACAGATGAGTTATACCTTGGATTCTTTGCGGTTCTCCAAGTCTGTTTTCTCCTGGTGCTGGTCCGCCTCCATGCTCTGTTCCTCTGGACTGCCTTCCTGTGGTTCTGCCCTGGGCTGATTCTGCTTCTCTTCTGCAGCTGTGCTGAGCTCCTTCTGCTCTGGTGTTACAAAGCACAAGTCCCTGTTGGCTCATAGTATATAATAAAAGCATTACACCAATAGATTACCCACAAACATAAAGCGTACTAATACACATCAGATTAATAGACAAACACGTTTGTCTGTCTGGAAATGACCATACCGACAGCAGGTTCCTTGACAGTGGTGTTCAGGGTGCCTGCCAGCAAAGCGTTGACGTGGCAGATGGGAAACTCATGCAGCATATCACCATACTGTGCAGGAAAGCCAAAGCTCTCCACACCTGCCCTAACAGGCGCCCCCCCTGGGTACATTTGGATCACCGAGCCGTAGCCTGGAGGAGGAATAAAGAGGGCTTAATGACATAATAGGGACAGAAAACAAAGACAAACAGCTCACAGAATGAATGTACCTCCCATCCTTTCCATGATGGCTCCCATTACAAGTCCAGCGCAAGTTTCAAACACCAGAATCTTACTTCCCGCATGGATGTTTCCCAGAGTCAGCATCTGGGCAAGTGTGTCATACCTCAGGTGACTGCAGCACACAAAAAAAGAGGCCATAGTCATGCCACCATTAAAATTATTATTATTATTTTTTTATTTCAAGTGGACAGCCCTTCAATACGCCGACTCACCAAATCTTCCCTGGTTCGCGGCCATGATACATCATAGCCAGGATGCGGCAAGTTGGCTTCAGGATCGTCACAGCATTTTCATACCTAGAGAAGTACAAAGTGGGAATAGGTGGCAACGGCAAATACAATGGTCCACATCAATCTGCGTTGACAACAGACTGTGACTCACTTCTTTTTCTTCTTCTCGATGTACTTATCCTGGGCATATTCGGTCTTATTATTGAAGGTGGAGCTGTGTTCTATGAGCTGCTGAATGATTTCCTGTGGACCAAGAATACATACTGCATCTCAACTCAACTGCCGAAACCATCAATACCATCCAGGTTTTTGTAGTAGAAACCCAGCAGAAGTGATGGGACAGCAGTGCTTTAGAGCACTGTGGCACGGGAGCAACATAGGCTGCTGTCCTGATGTGCGTCTCATGGAGGATCTGGTCAAATTCAGACTTTTTTAGATCCGATCTGCATTGGTGTTTAGATTTGATTAAGGTGTGCAATTCAACTTAATGCTGTTTACAGATTTTTTTAAGAAGCAGCATTAAAATCGAAATACAGTAGAACCCCTACTTACGATTGCCTAAAAATACGATTTTTCCAACACACAAAGGGAAATTCGATCATATATTTGAATCCATACCATAAGTAAATTTCCAACATACACGTATGACATTGAAGTCATAGAAAAAAACAATATCAACATTAAATAGAAATAAGCGTGCATTTGTTTTACTACAATGTGCAGTAAATTATCTGCAGTATTTATTAAGGAGTTATGGTAGGTTTTTGGGCTGTGGAATGAATTATGCAAATTACAGTGTGTTCTTATGCAAATATTTGAAACAACATACAAATATTTTAACAGTAGGTCTCGGAACAAATTAAATTCGTATGTAGAGGTTATACTGTAATCTGGTAAATGTGAATTTTGGTTATCCATGAATTCTTATGAAAATAGAATATCTTTCAACGTTGGTTGAATATTTCCCCATGTGCATATGGATCCAAAGTTACTTTCCTACCGTAGGCTTCAGATTTTTCTCTTTCAGTATCTCGATGTCGTCCCTGGTCAGTGTTTGTGACTTGCCGTCATCAATAATGTTTCTGTTGTCTGCCCCTGTCACCTTTGTGTCTGGGAACAGACATACCACTTTTATGTCCAAATGTTGGGGGGAAAAATGCCGATTAGTATTCCATCTCACATTGCGAGATGCCACTGGCAGCATAGTAAACGAAACGCTGCTTTACTCACCTGCGGGGCTCTCGGTGTCCTCGTCTTCCTTTGGTTGCAGGTTGCCACCTGCCAAAATCTCAAACGTTGTATTGTACAAATTCCCCACAGAATTGTCCAGAAAGATCCACTGCTTCTCGAAAATCACCTTCCTGTGTGGAAGTGGACAGTTAGCTTCACTCTTTAGCCGCGTCAGTTCTCGCGTTTAATTAGTCTAAATCAATAGACAGCCTGAAACTCAATTCGCTAGAATACGCCAACAGAAAGTTTTGACTTACGTCTTTGGCTGAATTTGGACAGCCTTGTAGATGCACCCTCGTTGTAACACCACGTAGTCGCCCTCTTTGATTCTGTTCTGATAATCATCGTCCTCAGTGTCCGCCATTAGAAACCTGATAAATTAGCCCACTTCTTGGCAAACAGTAAAAACAGTTTGCCTTGACCAAAATATATTCAACGCAAGGAGTAGCTTAAATAAGACTCAACACTGTACTGGAGCGTACGCAAAATATCGTGGTATTTTTTCCACGTGTTAGCTCACAATTCACTAGCCTCTCAGGATGACTGAACGATAGCAGAATGTCACGAGCAACGTCCGGAACATCCGTTTGCGCCTGTGATTGGCTGAATTTCAGATTCCTGGCCAATAGGAGCAAAGTGAGGGTAAAATCGTAGATTCCAGAATAATCGATAGGTGGAATGGATCAGGTAAGAGGATGGGAGCGCTTTCGAGGGGGATTTGTCAAATATGTAACTTTCACAGAACAATGGAAACAGTGAAACAACTAGTTTTGTAAATATATTTTTAAAAAGCTCATCTTTCAGAGAGATCAACAGCATAACCGTTTTTAACTTCTCGCCGTTTATGTTTGATGAATTAATGATTTTAATGAGATCATTTAAACAGATTAAACTAACTCTTTGTAAATGCAACTTTATGCAACCTATCCACTCTCCCACTTTCTAACAAAAGGAGGACTTTAAATCTGTATTTCCAGAGACACAATTGCACAGTGCCACCCTGACATAAGAAACAATTAAGGGAATTAAAAATAGATATGTGATTCTAATTTGAGGAAATCATTTGAGGCTTAACTGCAAATCTGACAAGAAAAGCCACATCCTCAAAACATGTTTCATGTTTGTTTTTTTTATTTATACTTTTTATATAAAGCTTATCACAATTTGGCGATCATATAAAATCTAAAGAGGAAACAAGTTTTTTTTGTTGCTATTTTTTTTCTTTATTGCTTTAGTTAAGGAATTTTTTTCTTAGTACAAAGGCCAACTTCTGCCAGATAACTAAGATTTAAGAAACAGATATTAACTACATATTTACAAAGCCATTATCTTCTGTATATGCAATGGTAAAAACAAATTAAGATATTTTCCTGTAAGCAAAACTGTGTTAGTTCTATATGTGACCACTACAGAGTTTACTCTTCTTGGAACTGAGTTTATGGCTGCTGATGCAGTTCTTTTGCACCATTACATGTCAAAACTAAACAAGGAAAGCAGTAGAAGATGGAGTTGCTGTTTTTTCTTTGGTCATTCTTGGCCTCCTGTAAGTTTGTGGAACATTTCTTCGTCTAGAGTTTCGTTCTGGTCTTTAGATCGTGTGGAGAGGAAGATGTACCCGCCGATGAACTCATGGACGACCTTGCAGTTGCAGCTCACACAGCAGAAAGCTATTGTCACATTTTGGTCAAATTCTATCGTGACCTGGAATTACACACAAAGAGACAGAGGATTTAAGTCTGTACAATAGTGCTGTCTTTGTAAAACGCTTTTGAATTGTTTTCTGCTCATGCAATGATCCCGAACCTGTTTTATCTCCCAGTTTACGTTCCACTGCTTCATGTTGGCAAACCTCCATGTTGTGATGGGCAAGCCAGAGGACATGTCAAGACGAATCAGGCGGTTACATGAAATTCCCAGAATTTCATCTTTTTTGCTACCTTTGAATCTGTTAAATGAATAAATAAGTAAATGCAGAACCTCTTAAATATATGTATCAGTATCACCCATGGAATGCCTGTAAAGAATAAGAATATGCATGGTACCTGACAATGTAGTAGTTGATGCCAAACTCTGGAAGTGACTGCCAGGCCTGGATAAAGCGCATCTTGGCCTCCATAAGGGACAGCTGTGATATGTTTTGATGGGCCTCCAAGATTCGTGCAGTCAGCTTGATGTAAACGCAACCAACAAAAAGCAATATTTAGTCATGACAAGTCATTTAAGGCAAAGTCAGGTGTGTTTTGGGCAGCCCCCTAACAAACCTGCTTGGTCTTGTGCTTCTTGCTGTATCGTGGAGAGACAAAACATTCAGCATTCATCTCCATAGTGTCAATGTCAGGGGCTGTTTGGCCAGGAGGGGGAGCCAGGCTCTTCATTTGCAGAAAGGATTGGATATTCCGCACTTCTGATTTGTAAGAGCTGTAGGCCATCGTCTTGCCCTTTGAGGCGAGGATGCATGCAGCTTTCCACTTGGCGTACTGCGTTTCCTGCATCGGTGGAAAGAGGCTGCATCACCGCACAGTCTGCATCACAATGCTTATATGGGAAGATGATAAAAAAAAATAAAGGAAGAAGAAAGACCTCTTAACCACATGGGTGAGGAGGAGGACCTTACATTGTCACATCTAATGTACACCTCATTCATGCCATCAGCAACTGGGAGCAGGAGCTTGATGCCAAACTTCTTGTCGGTAACATTGACGTCGGGGACCACCTCACAGCCTGTTGATTTCAGATACCACAAGACTTTTATTATTATTTAACTTTTTTACTCTCATTCATCTTCATATAACAAGGAAATCTAAATCCTTTGTTTTCTAGATTATGAGGAGAATAGTCAAACCATAACACAGCAGTGAGGCTTAAATTCCAGAGTTAATCTCAAAGGTATTTCCAAAATAATTATTTATTTACATGATTATCACTGACCTCGGAGGTGAAGCTGCTCTATTGGCTCTCCATTGGACGACTCCTTGTTCTTATAGTAAGAGATGGTGGTATCCTTGAATACAAACCAGTACTCTTTGTATGGTCTCAGGGTCAGTCTCTTAGGTCTGATTCAATATAGAAATACATGCAAGGGCAAGAAATAAAAACTCTTTTTCATTTTCAAGTAACAGGATGCATGTGCAAATCTTAAATCTGTAAACTTAGATTTCCCCATTATAATTTTTAAAGCTTAAACCCCCAACTAAGGCTGGTTAAACTGGACATGAAACTGTAAAGACAGAAAAACATTCTGCAGGGGTAGATAATTAGGACTTTACTTCAGTAATTACGCATAAAGGTGAGCTTACCTAAACAGCCGGAGGGTATCCGCCAGTTTCGGAATGTCTGTAATGTCTTCCTGAAGGCAAAATAAACAACTGTCAATTATCCTGCCTCTTTGTGCGACATCATGATGTTGAGACGCGCAATCAGTTAAGGCCCACTACCAACTTTAGCTTAAGAGAAGGTGTTCAGCTTGAGTAAAATTGACATTCTCACTTTTCCAAGTGACATTTTTCCAAAAGCCTACTTACCAGAATCTTGTCTGTGTGACCGCCTTCGAGTGTCACCTCCAGGTTAGACAGCGCTGCCTCTACTTCATCAACTTCTGGTTCATTGGAATGGTCCAGTGGCTCACTCGACATAGTCAGCTTGCAGATGTGATACTAAGAAGGAACGTTTTTAAATCTTAAATGGAATATAATAGCAAAGATTGAACAGTTTTGCAACAAGTAAGTTTGAGCCATGATGAATATCTCTAACTTTACTAGTTAAACAAAACTCTGGCATGAATCAGAGGGAGGTCTGAGCACAGCCCTGCTCACCAGACATTGCACCAGTGTGTAGGTGAGTGCAACTCTCTGTAATTTCTGAATCACCGTCTCAAAATAAGAGCCAGGGATGGGCGGAAATTTAAACACAGTGTATGTTTCATCAACGAATTCTGCTAATACTTAGTTTCTTAAAGCATTTTCTTTTCCCTGGTCAGTTATCATTCCTACTATATTAGCCTCTAAGGGTTTCTTCTTATGCATTTACCTCCACCTACACCGCCAATTCTTCTTCAGCAGTGGGAATTTTTTCATGTCCCAACAAGCCCAAACATAGATTTAGACACCAATCTTACTCTCCTGTTCTCTGAGCTTAGACACATAAAGGATACTTGAATTAAAACTAATCTAGGCCATATTTATGCATCCCTGGATGAGAGTGCCTCATGATTACAAGCCTGCTAGAATCAGGATGTAAATATAAAAAAGTATAAAATAATGAAGAATAAATGTAATCAAATAAATAATAATTTAATGGTGTTAATAATTTTGGCCCATTACAAGTACATTTAGTCATTTTAAGACATTATTTAAATTTGCAATACTTTATACATTTTTAGAATACACTTCTCATTGTTCATTAGAGTTAAAGAATAATAACCCTATTTGAAGTTGCAAATATCTTTTGTGTCCATAGAATAGAATTTTAAAGTGATTGTTTTTCTGCAAGGACATTTAAATATTGATTTAATAAAAGGAAGGGTTGGTGTATGAAGTGCCTAGCTTTCTGTCAAAATATGGTTTTGACAAATAGTAATTTAATGATAGTACTTTGTAATCTTAGATTAGGGATGCAGGCGAAATGAGACTATTTCAGACATGTCAAAAGTAGTCCTTTTGCTTGAAAGTGGAGCATGCCTCACCTGTATTGAAGCAAACATCAGCATTTCTTCATCAGTGCAGTCAATCTCCTCCAACAGGATGGACCACCGTGCCTGTTCATATAGCTGTGTTATCCTGACAGCATCATACTAAAACACAAAAACACACACACTAAACACTCGTTCAGACCACCCTGCTCCTATTTCAGGACATTAGATGAACATTTTCCTACTTTAGGATTAAGATCGAAGAAGACATTGTACTTGAAGCGGAGCAACAGCTTGTCATCATCCTGAATGTCTTGTTCCATGAGGGAACGAGATGAATCCAACCACCTGAAAATGGAAATCCCCAGTCAGACAAGCTGAAGAAATGAAATACAAATCCAACTACAAGTTAGAAATATATTGTCAATCGAAAAGCAGCAGATTCTACCCTGCGTTGTTGACTGCTTTGTCCACTAGAGACAGAGGCTGGTACATCTTCACCAGCTCAGCAGGAGGCAGATTTGGCTGACTTTCAGCCAGTGGGTTTTCTCCAAACCAGAGGCTGGTGGCAGACATTGGCATCCCGTTCTCTGGGTCATAGGTTGCTGTCATCGTCTTACTGTACATGGGGCCTCGTTTGGAGATAATTAAAGATTACTAATAACAATAAGGCATACACAACTCTAAGATTTAGCATAGCTTTATAATCAACTGAATACAAATTTATACTGAAGGTCTCATTATGCTAAATGAAGCTAGAAAATTTATTTTCAGATGCATCGGACGCTTTGCTGATGGCGTTATGCCATCTTAGCATTGAATGTACTGCAGTTCCCAGTACATTCAATTTTCCATCCTCTTTTAAAACAGCAAATAAGGCAAAAATGATAGCTCCTCTAGACCTGGACAGTAATCTGAATGTGGAAATCATAGAAATTCTGATGCTCCTGGGGAAATCCCAAACACTCATGGTCACAATCACACATATCAAACTGTGAATAATGTTGAAATCCTATTATCTTTAATTGGATCACCAAAGAGTTCTTGTTTCCTTAATCTTCCACAATTTACAAGATACAACCAAAATTACTCACAAAACCTTTTTTTCTCATAACAAAACACACACACAATCTCAGTTTCTTTTCCTTTGCATCAGTGGAACTCTTCACAACATTCTGTTTATTGAAGTAATTGAATAAAAGACTTGATGCAACCAATGAATTCACACAATTAACAAAGACAGCTCGGTTAATCAAACCACTAAATGCGTATTTGCAGGGTTCTTTCTGTCTTTATGGTGCACCAGAGCAGGTGTTTGTGTGTGGTGAAATATAAGTTTTAGACTAAGACTTTAGATTTTGAATTACCTGTCCCTCCTTGACCCCTGTTAAGTAAATCCCAGATGTCCCAGATGTCATCTTGAGGTGAGTTCTTCTCTTTCTTCTTTTTCTTTTTGGAGGGATCATCTGGAGGCTTGAGCAGGGACAGTTCCTCCGATCTCCTTATGTCTGCAATGGAGCAAAGAGTATTTCTGTCTTACCAGGAGGAACATTCAAAGCAAATGAATCTTGATTTATCCGATTAAAACACGTCAGACCAGTGGGGATAAGCTTTGGGCATAGAGGAACTCACTCAATACATTGCAGATTTCTGCCACCGCCTTAAAGACCATGCTGGAGAAGCAGACGGTCATTTTGATGGTTTTCATATTGGGAAGCTGCAGCAGCAGGGGTTTGTGCTGGGGCGTGTAGCGCAGGTCAGCGTCAGCCTTTGGAGCCAGATTCATTCAAAGATCAGAAACAAAATCAATAATCCCTCTCACAATACATGGACTGGTCCTAGGCTGTGTGTGAAGAGAACTTATTATAGTCTTATTATAGTCTTTGCTCACTTTCAATACAATCTTGAAATGCTTGGAATAATTTAGCAAAGTAGGGATGAGTATAAGACAGCAAATACATTATTCAGCTGGGGAATGTTGATATCAGCTTTACACATATTCTGAATGTGACATGTCTTTGGGTGCTTGTTTCCACATTAAAATCTGACATTGTGCAATAGTTCATGTTTAAACAGTGCATGACTGCAATTAATGCAAAAGTTAAATGTGAATATAACACATACCAAGTGACACAGAACATAGTTAGAAGGATGAGCAATTGGTATGTCAGCTATAAATATTTCCCAACACATTAAGAATCTGTAAGCACAAACAGGATTTTCTGACTGTGGAGAACATTCCTACAGGAACTGAAGCACCTTTGAATATAATTACAGGGAAAGGGAATTGTTTGGGGTTCAAGATGCTCAAGCTGGTGTTACCTGAATTCCATACTTATCCAAAGTCCAGTGTGTCCTGAGCAGCCAGCACTTTCTCTGCTCCCACCACAGTGCGTGGTCTGACCAGTCCTGAGGAGCCTCTGCAGAAAATATTAGGTCAAACTAATATTAATATTGCACCATTTACATATCTTGAAACCATTGCTGTGATTTTTGTCCTGCTTTCCTCGTGTTTCGTGCTTGATTTACTGATTCAACAAACCCAAACTTTATTCTCATTTGGCCCTCGCCAGGCATTATTCTTTAATCCTAGATAACAAATCACGCTGTCTGGCTCCATAGCAAACTATTTCAAAAACACAGAAACACTCCCATTACTCAACGGTATCTAGTAAAGTGGGATTTAATGAGCCCTCGTGACATCATCTTGGAATACTGCATTGAAGGGCATCTATTGATGACAAGCTGTTGATTCATTTATTATGTCTCATGTTTTGAAGCAGCCTTCCTTGAGTTGCCTTCATGCTAGCCTCTTTAGCGCCTCTGTTTTTACAGGAGACAGTAAAGAGATATCAGATCAGGCTCTCTCTAAACTTTGCCCCCTGTGGCTATGCAAGTCAATGTATTGTGACCAGACAATGGCCCTAAGGTGTAGAAACAGGCAGGGCAAACAAGGGTGTGTCCTCACTAAGAAACCTGTTGCGCTGGTAGTTTCTTCTCTTAAAACACCAGTTACAGTAAAGAAAATAAAGTTTCAAATACCATTCTGAGTTCAGTGCTTCTCTTATTTTTTCAGTGTTCACACATATTCATCCACCACGATGACGTTTCCCACCCAATTGCGACACTTACTGATTTTCTCCACCAACTTAAGCATGAGTCCTCCAATGTGCAAGTCTCCCTTCACCCTTAGTTTAAATTTCATGGACTCATCCCCCTGTTTTTGATCCACCTGCACAGACAGCTCCCATGATGTTTCTCCAATCTCTGCAGCTTTAATCATGGCCCTGTTCTAAAAAGATAGAGGTGAGAGTGAGCATAAATGATAGTCAGAGAGCTCCATGATGCAGAAGTGAGTATATATAACGGTATTCTCAAATATTTTCCTGCTCCCTTTGTTGGGAGTGTGAGCGAACGTGGGGTAAATCACGTCTCTGCAGATTAGGTGTTTCCCAACATCATGATTAGTGCAAAAGCAGAACTCTTTTTTTGTGAGAGGCCTTGAATGAAACAGATTTTAGCTGCTTCTGCTGCAGCGTCTCTGCAACGATACTACAGACCCCCAAAAGGCTCTTTTCAACAAAGACCTTTATAAATAAGAAATCAGCGTACACACAGGCGGCTTGAGTCACAGTCTTAGACCACAAAGACTGCGGGTCTCTCTCTCTTGGTTTGCTGTACATTTTGGTCGATAATGGCAGAGATCTGATGGATCATTGGCTGCCTTTAATGAAGCAGAGGGAACAGATAAGACATCAGGCAGGAAAAAAGGGAGAAGAGGAGGGGAGGAGGAGCAAGAAATGTACAGCTGTGGAATGTGTGACGAGCAGGGACACGAATCTGGTGTAGGGGAGACCATGCAAAACAACAATCCCCGAACGGTGCATCAGTGTGTGAAATACTGTGAATACACAAACTTGGCAAAAACTAAACGAGACCAGAGTATCACCGGAAATATCTCTTCCACTAGCAAAATGCAGCCCAGCGGGAGTGAGCGTTTCTTGAAACTGTTTTGCCAGGAGGGTAGATTTAATGAACACTCGCTGTACTCTGTGTGCTGCTGCTGCTGTAAAGAGCACACCTAACAGTTGGAATCTCCATGCCCTCTAAGGGAGGCTTGCTGAGATGTGTTACAGCATGATTAACCAAGTCCGAATAATAACACTACCTGCAAAAAGAACAGAAAGTGACGTGGTGAAATAGTTCAAACAAAACAAATGTACAGTTTACTAACATAAAATGCCATGATCTCTCATTAAAACTCGCTATTCTTTTCAACACATTGGACCATGCTCGTCAGGATCAGTCAATACTTTCCCTTTCTTGAATTCTTTGTTAATTGATAATAATAATAATAATAAAGAGTCATACTGGTTTGATACACATCTTTAAAATGTGCTTATATCCCGTCCTAGTCCAATATTCCAGCACCTCGTTCACTCCGTATCGTGTTGGCCTAACCCAGTTTTAGCACACCTGGACCGTGTGACCATGTGATTTAATCCAATCCCCTGCCAGATGAGCAGGTAACAGTGTCCCAGCCGTGATGGCGCGTGAGTTTGTAAAAATATGAAAACAAGCTTACCTCGACTCAAAGTTTTCTGTCGTTGAGCTATTCCTAGAAAAAATCCCCGTCAAAAGGACCACAGAATAGTGTTGGCGTGGGAGATAAACACGCCCAGTTCAGACAGGTAAGGGAGTGGAGATGGAAACGTAGAGGGAAGTGGCCACACGAATGAGTAACCGAAGTGACTAACGACCCGCGAGCGTGTTTAATTATTTGTAATAAATAGTTTCATTCGTGGTGGCCTCATTTAGGGTGAGTGAAGTATAAACTGTCAAATGGTGAGGAAATTGGTTGGCTGACAATTACCGGAGGATACAACAAGCACCTTCTCTTCTTTAAGCGAGGCTTCCATTACCGTTGTTTCTGACAGCGTCTTTCCATCATGGCGACACCTTCCAAAGTTTGAGAAAGTAGAACTGTGTAGTTGTTTTGAAAGTACCCCCAGCTCCCGCCTCATTACACGTATCAATTCACAACATTGCCTGAAATTGTCTTTCTTAAGACTAAACTAAATTCAATTAATTGAACACGAAATGGTTCAACAGTAGTCTACAATTAGATTTTTGTACTCTTACAAAACAATATGTGACACAAAAAAACAAAACAAAGTAGCAAGCATCCACATTTATCAAAGCAAAGTTAAGTTGATAGTATATATTGTATGAATGTATATTTGAGTGTTTTGTTTTTCCTTTATTTTTCATTTGGAAAAAAGCAAGCATACAACACGATGAACTATGATTTACCCAAGTCCAGCATGCCTGCCTCTTGTAATGCCCACATCTTCCTGAATGAGTCTATCAAGATAAATCACCAGCATTAATCCGAATATTGCTGGTAGTTTCTAAAACTACAGTGACATATTTACTATGCCGAAGGCACACCTTTTCTTTTTAAACTTTTGTGTAAATATTCTGCTGACCCCCAGCCAGCCTTCCTTAACTGTCGCCACTTTTGTAGTTGTTTAGGATTGATCAAATTGCTTTTGTACAGTTAGTTATTCTTTCCACAGATGCGCCCATGTGTGAAGCATGCAATCCTTTGGTTTATACTGGTAAGTCCATGCGTTATGTTACTGAGAGTGGGCATCAGCCTCATGTAGGTTGGTGGAAAGACATGTAAATGAAATTGGTTTTCTCCCTCTAAAAGCAATAGATCTGTTGACTCAAAGGTTAAAGTTCAAGATAAAGTTACAGTTTGAGTTCCTACATTTTTTTTACTGGAAGACAGTAATTAATCAGAAAAATTTAAATGGAAAATGAGAAAGTGAGACTAAAACAAATTATTTTTCACCACTGTCAAAGAAACCATGTTAGAAAAGAAGTTGAATGTTCTATCATGAGGACTTAAAATAATGAATAAAGAATTAATCATTTTCTAATATTGTCTAACTGGAAGGAAATGTTTTTGAAGTACTCAATAATGTCTGATTATCTTCTGAACTACTTCTGTTGAGCAGATGGTAGCCTCACCAAACCAGAAACCATTTTGCTTCCACATGGTGGCACTGTTGGCTTATACCAGAGTATGAGGAGGAATAAGTGAATGAACTTTGAAAAAAGGATCATTATTATTTCTACGTATTTATTTCCTTTTTTTGTGAAAAGGATCTCTGTCAATGCCTAATTTAAAATATTTTGCACTGGCATCAACCATGAATCTGTTGAGAAGGCCAGATTTCTATGTATCAACAATTAGATGATAATCTAATTTTAATAGAATTCATCCCTGTCTTTTAAAGATATAATAATCTTCTAACAAAGACTGCAAAAGCTGTCATTTGTCACTGTTATCCCAACTGCATAATGAAAGCTAGATTATGCTTTTCCAGACCAATTTGAAGGATATATCTCCAATAGAAGAAATCTTATGCTTTTAGTTTATTTAGGAGGACTGATGTTAGACTCAGCAGCAGGAGAAAAGTCCTAGAACACTATTCAAGGACACTCAGCATGTGGGTGCTTGCCAACACGCAAAGTTTAGGCCAAGACACCCTAGTTCAAGGACACTTTTTCTGACCATTTGACCATTTTGACCACACCCTACAGAACGGGAGTAGCAAATATGCCTGTGAGTGTGTTTAGGCACTCTGTTCCATAAGTTCAGTACTGGCACAAGAGGTTGCCTTCAGTAATTGCTTAAGAGAGGAAATGTAAATTCCATAACAAAAACAAACAAATAAACCCTGAACCTCATAAACTCGACAGTGGTGTAAGAGCACATGGAAAATACCACAATTTGGACCCGTCAGACCTGGACACCATGCCTGTGTCATCATGACACCTGGAGTTCCAATAGCAGCTTGCTGCGTACAGCTGAAAAAAAAGACAAAAATCAACTTTACTGCAGTGCCTTGGAGAATGATAAAATACAGTCTTTAAAGTGATTGAGTGAGAGACGGGGAGGGGGGGGCGACTTTTTGACTGTGGTTTTAGACAGTAATTTACATCCACTACCTGAAGCTGGTCTGAACACACTTGGAAGCGGGTGGGAAACGACATCTGTTGAAGCCTTCGTCGGTGCTCTGTATTTATGGAAAGAGAAACCTCCCGGTGACCTGGGAACACGCTTACCCAATTAGCAGCCTCGCCGACGGATCAAATGGAAGTGAAAACATTCACTGCCGTGACGGAGACGCATCACAATGCTCCATTCATGCTGGCGAGTTGTACGCTTAGAGGGTAAAGTGGAGTGGTGGTGGTGGTTGTGGGGGGGGGGGGGGTCTTTTAGCCCCGTAGTGGGTAGGTGGGATAAGTGAGGGGGAGAAATGAATACAACAAGAAACTTAACTTACCTCACCACTTTCTTTCTTCCGTTGCAGCGTAGGCTTCATTCATGACATACTATGGATTCAGAGGTAAACACTATTCAAAGGTGTTGTTTTCATAAGGTTACCGACCACCGCTCACCTCAACATTCCATATTTCCTTAATGTCAGTCCCTACATCCCTGTTAGATGCTGCAATTTCTACAGTCTGACACAGCTATGAGTTTTGTCCTGGGGGCTGATGGGGTCAGAGACCCTGAGAAACAGTATTAGAAGTGAGGTTCTTGACAGCACAGGGCTCTGGGGAACAAAGAGTAGTCTGCCTTATGGGCTGGAAAGTGTTACAGGTCTTATTCAGTTTCTTCCTTTGAAGCTGTTAAAGTCCTGGCATGTCTGCTTCCCCCTTACCTTTCATGAAAATAGTTTTATTCATATGCCACAAACCTCCATAGCTATTATGAAATTCCATACTAGATCATAAAAAAGTGAGAAAGAAGAACCTGCAGCTGGCAGATTATTTGTTTTCCAAATGTCAGGATAATTAGAAATTTGGGCATGATGAGCGTCAAGACAATCCAGGTGTACGAGCAGAGGGCTAGACAAGGGGGTTGATAAGTCTCTGTGCCTAAATATTTTCGCATTCTAGAAAAGTCTCTGTTGACATTTTTTTCCCAACACAGGCCAGAACTGTTTGATTTAATTTTAGTTTTTCAAAAATAAAAAAAAAGTAAAATAAAAAAAGCAGTTTAAGCATCCATCTGAATTTTCCACTCTGTTAAAACCAAGACCTGTTATGCTTTTTACTGTTGCCCTCTGCTTGCATGGAAACATCTGATAGAAATAAAAGTTTTCATGGTGTCAGGTCAGATACCCATAAATACAGGTTGTCAATGCAGTGTGACCCTCGCATCTAGAAAAGAGGCTGTTCTGAAGTGTGGTTTGGAAGAAGATATCATGTGTTTAAAGATTATGCTTCTTTCTGAAAAGTGGCTACTGTAAAACGGCTTCCATCGCACAGTATCGCTTTACCTGTCACACGCCATATTTCATTCCTTTACTGCCTGAAACATAAAAGTTATAGATGAACACGGCCATTGTGATAGATGGGGATCATTTGCCACAGGCATATATATTCATGCCTGGATAGATTGGTGACATTTTCACATATAAGCCTGATAAGTTCAGCGTCCTTTACTAGTCAGGGTCTCTCTGTTTGACTTCAGCAGGTGTGCGTAAAAATTTGACGCAGCTGACATTTCTGTTCCTATGTGAATATCAACCATGTTGAATAAAGACATATTCTATATAGTGACTTTTATTAGGTTTGTCAGGGAGTGCAAAGACACAAAAGGAGCACAGTCAATATTCTATCCCAATGAAATTATTCCTTTTCATGCAGGTGATGAGCGCAGTGGATTTTTGTTGATGCCGCACATGTGGACGGAAGTATTCAGGTGACGACTAGCCACGTCCACCCTCTGACACCAGCCTTGAAGTCACCCCTACTCATCTCACAGGTACTGCCTAAAAGCAAATGTCGTGTTGTGTTCCTTTCCTCAACACACCAATTTGCCAACCGCTCGTGAATGGATGCCATTTTGAAACATGCAAATATGGGTCGCCTCTGCCTGTATCAGCTGATGCAGATCAGTGTTGGTTTTGGCTGGGCCTTAAAGACCTGAGGGGAGAAAGCCGTACTGAGAGTTAGAAAAGGTCGCATAAACTCTAGCAGGATTACTTTACCAACACTTTCCATGGCTGAGATCCTGTGAATAGATCCATTGTGGGGTGGGTCCCTGCTCTGCAGAAACCAAACCCTGTCAGGATCCAGTTCATTAGCACCTAGTTTACTGTTTGAAGTCAGTTATTTATCTACTGTCTAAGGGGGAACCCCGCTCAGATATATGCAACTATGTGCATGGCTATGTATGTATGCTTTCACTTTCATGCATTTCCATATGCAGCCATTTATTATGTACTTGTATAACTGTCTCAATGACTCAATAGATTCACAGTGGGGTTTCTGAAGTAAATGGCTCCAGAGCAAATAAAACTTTCCATGGTGCAATAAAATGTATAGAGAATGAACAGGGGGTACATTGGTGCAGTTCCAAAGGTGTGAAACAACAGAGAATTTATATAGAAAACATGTCTATATGAGCTTGATGTATTTATGTCCTTACAGTCAATGACCATGACTAAATAAAGGAAACATCACTAGCATTAGAACTTTGAAATGATAAACAAAATGCATTAATATTTTAACACACTATCCTCAGAAGTCATCAAGTTTGAAAACAAAACAAACAAAGCTTAATGAACCTATACAGATTGTGAAGGAAATGCTCCTAAGGTTAAAACAAAGTCATTGTTTTAGCAGAAGTCTGTCGTCCTGAGATATTCCACTGTATTTCTAACTATCGTGTGAGAGTGCCTGTGTGTGTTTTTGCCTTTCTTTTGTGATCTGTTTGTTCGTTGGAACATGTCCCTTTGCCTCTGGTCAGACAAAAGTGCCGCGTTGAGCAAAACCTCCACTCCACTTTTATGGTCTGTGTGGGCTGTCCTATTTGTACATGCTTAGAGCAAATTAGACCAGCAGCTGTGTATGGTCATCCTATTCCATTTTGGCTTTTCATGACAAAAATATTCTACCGTAAACCTTGCAGTCGAAGTCCAGAAATACCGAGCCTGTCTCCTCTTTCACTGACACCTTCTGATATTTACAAGAAGTACGTCCAATTCCTAGTCTTGAAAGATTTAGTGAAATAGAATAAAAGGTTGTAATAAATCGAGCAGATTGGTGGAAAAAAAAAACAAGTTGGGAAGGGGTGCCAAACAGACAGAGATTGACCACCCGATGCAAATGTTTTCCATGTGTATAGGGATAATATGTACAGCAAAATGAGTTTAAGGGGATCGGAGAAAGGAGGCTGCACCTGTTGTGAGGTGATGATCTACCCCAGGTGATGTCAGCTTTTAGGCCGTCATGGTGCTTTAGACATCAATGAACTACAAATGGGATAAATCATTGGCACAGATTTAGAAATATGTTGAAAGTTCACTCTGAATTTAAAGAGAAAACTTTTTTTATATTCACATAGTGCAAGAAGAAAGATTGACAGTTTGTTGAGGATCACATCAGGCCTCGACATACGTTCATTTGACAATATTCTGAAAAGCATAAAGTAACTTAATTAATAACTTAACTTAATATCCATGCTCTTATGAGTCAAAGACAGTCACAGAGGTGATCTGAAAATATTTCAGTTTTTGTATTTTGAGGTAAGCTTAAATCCATACATGCATGCCCGAATGGCATACACTGAGATTGAGTGTACTTTTCAATATTTTATAAAATGTCATACACCTGCGTGATTTACATTGATCACTCAAGCCTCCCGTGATGTATGCAGACAGTTGGGAAAAGTGGTGGATAAATATGTTTTCTGACAGGGTGACAGGAATAAGGAATAGTCCCCGCTCGGAATTGAGTTCTTAAGCTAATCATCCATGATTATAGGACTAGAAGCCAAAATACACTGGATGTGAAAGAGGCTGTTTTCATCTGCATGCTGTTGCAGAAAGACAGGCTGACAGTGTTACCTATTCTCCTGAGGGCTCTCACTCTCCTTCTGCCTCAGTTTGACTGGCCTGCAGTAGGTCTCGTAGCCCCAAGACACTGTCCTGGGAGACCTGGACAACATTGGCAGCAGGCAGCCTAGCGGTGTCATTTCACTGCTGTAAGCTGGACAAAAGCGCCTCTTGTTGTCACAAGCTGTTTGTGGTGCTGCTTTCCCAGCCCCATGGAAAGGAAAGGAAAGGACGGCCAATGACCAACGCCAAACAAACCTGCTCCAGCTCACCTGTGCAGTGAATGCTGGAACCGATTGACCCAGATCTGGATGGAAACCATTGCAAATATTTCCCAGCAAGGTCTGTGGAAGAAACATTTAACAGGGCTCTCAGCAGGGAATTTAATGAACTGAAAATGGCTTTGACTCCCTCTAGTTTGTGTCATCTGTTCCTATGAAATAGTAAACAGTGTCACTACCTTCAAACTATTCAGCATAATACTTTTTCAACTTGTAGTGCAGTTGAACATTGGTACCATGATTTGATGGCGTGTACATTTTATGATCATCACAGCACTTCCAAAACAATTATTTTGTGCACGAGAGTAAGGTATGAGAATGTTGGCATGCTTAGAAGCAGCATTGTTGCAGTGAATCCGTTTATTGCACTGTACAGGGATGGTAGCAAGGCAAATTTATTTTGCTCACAACTACAGCTCAGTTTGAAAGTACAAGCCAAGCTGCAAATATTTTGCTTGGCTACAGAAAGTGAATTATATTGGCTCAGAAAGCTTAGAAATAAAAAACGGCAACCTTGGGAACAATTATGCAAAGAGAAACATGGTTAAACCAAGTGCTACTGGTTTTCCATTCCACCCATTGGTGGGAGGAGATTAAAAAAAGGAAAAAAACTGATATAACAGAGTTTATCCATGGCAATAAATATGTTGAAGCATTCATCCAAACCATGGCAGTTGTTGCGACAGCTCATTTTCGTAATGCTGTATACTGTCTTTGTGTTACACACAGCTGTAGAAGTGAACACATCTGATGTGCGGTTCATTCATGTGAACCGAAGGCTGTGGTGACTTGATGGTCCATTTCAGTCACAAATGAAATCCTTTAAAAGATAACATTTAATAAATATTTTTCCTCTCTCTTAAAAAAAACATTTTTTTCCCCCTGTTTGTTTGGTTGGTTGTTACTTTTCCCTCAAAGTTAATCTAGAGCAATAAAGAGGGGTCAGTTGTTTAATGCTAACAGCTCTATTACAATCAAAAATCATATAACAGAGTTAAAATGGTGAACCTCTGCACACGGCTCCATCAAAAACTTGCCGACAGCGGTTGGCAAAATTGGGTGCGAACAGAACCGTATGTGCACGCAGGCAACTGTGTGACAGAGCACACTGATGATATATTGACTTCTGCCACAGTTTCTCTGTAAAACACTGCACGTTTATATAACTTTTAGATAACCTTTGGAATAGTTTCTTATTATCAGTTGTTTAAGTCCCCCCTGTGGAACAAAGGAATCAAAAACTCTATTGCTCTCCCTCACAGACACATTAATATGGTTATCTGGCTACCTAGCTGACCATAACGCACATCTTTGGGCCAGATTTATTTGTTCACAGCTGAGTCTCAGAAGAAAGGGAGAACCAGTTTAGAAAAGGGCCAGCTTTGACAATTTTCACACAAAGACAGCACTGTTGGCTAACAGTGAGCTGCCTGTTTTTGGGAGGTTTGCACTGTTCCTGGGGCCCATTTCATGGAACAGTTAGCAAGGCCAAAGGCAACCCATGGACTGCAGTGATAGTTATGGCCTTCAAGGCCAAACCTGCGTCTGGCCCTTTTGCTCTCCCCTTTTTTCCCCTCACAGAGGCTTTTACAAAGCTGACTGGAGGCGCTACTTGCTGCAGGTGTCTTCTCATAAAGGCTCACATCATATGGCCTAGTGAACTGACTCAGCTGGCATGTTTTTTTCTTTTGTTTTGTCCCTCTACAGGGGTCAGACAAATCAAGAGACCAGTGTGGTTTCCCGTGGCCAATAGATTGATAGTAATTTTTGCCGTGAGTTCAGAATTTTAATATTAATATTTTATTTTATATATCTGTGACAAAAACATTTCAGATATTTTAGATTTATGGTTGAAGTAAAAAAAAGTGGTTGGGTATCATGAAAGATTGACTTACTCGGGTTCAAGCTATACAGCCCTTAAAGTTATTTAATAACATATTTTAATTAGAATTCCATCCAATACTTCACTGGGCTAAAGCCAGTTTGCTGATTTGTTAATACCTTCTAGCAGCAATGTTGGTCTTGTAGAGGATGCTTTCTCCAGCTGCAGCTTTAGTTGGACAAAGCCAGTAAAAAGAAGTGCTTTATTTGATTTAGATGGGAGGGAGAGCCCAGATACACATTTTGCGTGCTGAGTGGGGGAAAGAGGAAGAAAACATGAGAGTAAAGACGAGAAAGAGATTAATTTCCAGGCTTCTCTCCTCCTGACCACAGAGTGGGCATAAAGAGCCCGGCGCCTCATTGATGTCAGCCATAGCTGTGTCTGTCCTGTAGTTTTCAGTTTGGTTTGGACAGAACACTCGGCCTGGCCTACAGGAGTTGGGAGGACAGGGCCCGGGCTTTCCCACATCACTCAAGGGCCTCTGATAGGCGGTCACACAGCCCGATAATGACAGGGTGAGAGATTTAGTATTAAAGTCTCCTCTACAGCCTCCTCTGCTCCTGTCTGACGTCAGACTGTTAAATATGGGGATGAGAACATGGCAAGGCCTATGGTGTAGGGAGTTAGACCTGTCTTAAGTATAGAGCTTTGTGTGAGAGACCTGGCTCGGTTGCTTGGGACTGTTTCTATGGATTTCGGCTGTACACAAAAAAAGGGAATTGGGGATCATGGTTAATCATTCAAATCATAAGAATTTCTCATAAATCTGTTTACAGTCAAGGTAAATTCTGATAAGAGTAACAACACTTGCAAAGAAATTACTCTGAACGTAACTCATTCAAAGCCTAGGAACTCTGTGTGTTGTTCAGAAGTTCTGGACTGCTATCTTTTCAGTTATCAAACCACTATCCCACACACAATATGAAGGGGTTTTCCCATTGTATTTGTAGAGTTTTATATATATTCTTAGTTTGTTACTAATGATTTTGGAGAGTCTGAGGAAGGAACACTAGATGGCTGGAGGTTAGTTTAAAAAAAAAAAAAAAAAAAAAAAAAAAGAAAATATGTCACATACTCACTAGTAAAAGAGCTCATTGTCCTTGGCAGTGTGCAACTCAACCATACAAGCAATAACCAAAGAAGCTCAGCAACATAAAAGCAGCCGAATGCTGCACCTGCATCCACAGATCATCACACTATTGTGGCATTTAAAGAAAAGGCCTCAGTCAAACACGCCCCCTGACCTTCTCCAGCTAACATAAACTAATTAGGCAGGCTCTGAAAGGAATGGCCTACCATTGGATTAATCAGCCTCCACAGATCTGGACCATGCAGTTCTGCCTAGCCCCTGTTCTCCCCACAAGAACCTCATTATCACACGTTTTCAAAGAAGCGCCTTGGCAAATGGAAAGTGGGCTGAAGGGATGGAGAAAAGGAAGAGGTGGTTGTCCAGGAAGGGGCTTCCCGAGTTCTTCTCTTCTCACATTGGACTCAGAAGGGAAATGTCAAGCGTGAACCTCAAAGAGTGGTCAGTACTGCTTAGTCCAGCAGGCTGCACAGAGGGGGCCTTTGTCCACCATCACTTAGCGCCAATTACAGCCCGTCAAAATAGTTTTTCTGCTGTGGGGCGACGTGTTAATGGGCCCAGTTGGGTGTGAGGAGCGACCTTGTCCACACACACCAACCATGGGTCAGGGGTTAATAGGGCCCCTCTGATGTGGCAGATGAGATTTTGGCAACCTTTAGCTGGCAGGGGAATGCCAGGACAAAGCTGTAGAATGTGATACAATTAGGCGGACAACTAGCCATTCTGAATGGAGTGGTTCTGTAGAAGCAGGATGGCTGCGTCAGCTATGAACAGACTGGCAGCCAAACACTAGCAAAACAGGTGCCTTTGAAGGTCAAAGCCCCTCCTGAATTCGAAAGAGGACCCAGGTGAGGATGTAAACACCATCTAAACAGGGCTTTCGCTCGAAGCATGCAGCAATTAAAAATCCTGTTGAACAAACGACTGCTCTTCTGGACACAAAGAAAGTCCTTTTGTACTTGTGAAAAGGTCAGAGACCATCCAGTCTTCCGCAGCATTTCCCATCCCAACCCTAAGCTAGAACTTGGCTCGAACAGCGAAGTGGGAAAGCAAGGCTGTAGGTCACTCTCAGCCAAACGTGGAAATTGTCTTCTCGGCAATATGAGATATAATAATGAGATATAATAAGTGGACTTGGCATAATTGGTGTCTGACCTATGCTGCATTTGCTGAGATTAAGTAATCAGTGGTTATTTAATTTTTTAAGATAAAAAAAAAGTTTGGCAAAATTCAATGTTCATAATACTGAGCTTTGCTGTGCATGTTGGGTCTGGGCATGTGAGCACAAAGCCAGACCTCCGTTTACACCATAAGTGTGGGAACCGCACAAATGCCAAACTACCCATGGTCCTTTAGAGGACTAACAACACTGCCAGGGAGGGTTGGAGATTTTTAAAAAAAATACCCAACACCACATTGAACAAATCCAGCCACATGCAAGCATGTGGGAAGTAGCGGATGACAGCCATCCACATAAAAATACTCTCCAAACACTGTTTTGGACTTGTTGGTGTACAGTTCATTCCCCTGACTCAAGCCTCTTGGAAATAGCCGTGGTGATCTGGCCCCCAGCTTCATCTACTTCATGTTGAAATAAAAGAGGTGATTGAACTCAGCCTCCAAATTGGATTTGTGTAATCTGCATCAAGTTTGAACATCCTGTGTAAACACAAGAGTGTGCAGATGCCGGAAACACCGTGGCTGGAAACGTAAATGCCCGTGGTTGACTTTGGCGGAGAATCAGAAGAGCAGAATGGAGAAAGAGGCCTGAACACAGGCTGGAGTATGCCTATTGTTACTTTAGGGTTGAAAACTGCTCTTTCCAAGTTAAAGTTAGAATAAAAACAGTTTGTTAAAAGGTGATAGGTGGTGGACAGCATTAGCAAATGTTTTTTCATTTTTCTTTTCATTTTTAGGAAAGCAACACACCACAAGTGCTGGCCCTGTTTTCATTATAACTATCACCAATGGAATGGGTCCAGATTTCTTGGATTGAGGACATCTTATTAAATTCATAACCTTTGGAAACAAAAATCTGCAACCCCTCTTCATAACCTTTGCACCAAAGTCTACTTGGCACAATGATCTGGGAGCAAAATTGAATAAACACAAACATAGTTGAGAGTTCATGTGTTCCAGTTAAACAACCCCTTGGTTAGACTCTCATTTCCTTAATGGCTGTGCAGCTGTATTTCACCCCTGTGTTGGGTCTCAAATCATTGGCAACTAAGTTTGCTTTTCTTTTTTTTCACAGGAGAGATAAGTGAGAGTATGACTTAGCCTTGATATGATTTATTTGCCTTAAAGCAAAAAGTGCACCCCTTCAAACCCATTAGAGTTTCTTTTGGGGTGGATGTGAGTGTTATTTTGCTGGGGAGAGGTCACTATAGGTTAATTTTAATCACTGAGCCTCCTTGAAGACACATGACAACATGTCTCCTTTGCTCACAAGTTAGATGAGATTTCGGCTTTCAGACTGGCTTCATGACAATTTGTGTAAGGTTCAGATTGAAAAATTGCTCACACATACATGCACACACACACATATTTCTCTCATATATGTTATATGTATATGTGGTATTTGTTGCTTAGGGAATTTCTAATGTTAGCACAGAGTTATTAACTGTATAAGTAAAATGTATTCATAATGATAATTATTTGATCTCTTACCACAAGGAAAGGCACATTTAGCAAGTTCAACTTTTTGACAAGTTAATGTGATATTTATCACTAGATGAATGGAACGCTTTGAAAATGGTGCCCTCGTCTTTGCAGTTTCTTTTCTTTGTTGCCTTTTTAAAAGAAATTACAGCCTTCTGCTTTATGACTTATCAAAGTGTTCACCTTGATCTTGAAAAAAGCAAGAGCTGTACAAGAGAAGGATGATGGAAAGAGATGGTAGAGACACAAGAATGGTCAGAGTGGTGAAGACATAACAGCAATGAAAGACAATAAGTATTTGAAAAAGAGAGAAAGAATCCAAGACAAAATGGAAAAACAAGTATGAAAGGAGGAAAAAAGAAAACAAAGACAGGCGAGAAAGAGTGAGATGAGGGCCATTCATAAGCAGACTTCTCCAAGAGATCTTGGGCCAGCACACCTGCTACTATTCACTTCAGAGGAAATAGACACTCTGTGGAAGAGAGACTCTTGGCCTCGGGACAAAACCGCTGCAGCGCCAAATTAGAAACAGGAAGGACTGTGGGTAAGGCTCAGATTAAAAACGTACTCCCCACATGGACTCAATATACTGCAGCCATGATCCTGCTCTGGAAACCCAAAACCCAACAGCACTATTTTATGTCCCAGTCAACAGAACGCTTGCTGTTTGCACAGTGACAGTATCGAGATTTAGTCCAATGTCAACCGTTGAATGTTGGTAAACGAAGGTCTTCTAAATTCTGGCCATTCTAATGAGGAAAAAATGTTTTCTATTTATACCTACAGTGGGCTTTATGCATAACCTCATTTTTTTGCAGTCACAACAGAGGATAACAGGTGAAGTTGCATCATAAATGCATTTGCACCAAAACTATAATGTACACATTTAATGATAGGCGTTCTATGAGTGGATCATAAGGAATCTTTGAGGATGCTGAGGGACCTTTACCCTTCCTGTCCCTTGTAGTCTAGGCCTATCAGTATCAGTACAGGTGATAAGATGGGCATGAACACACTTAAAGTAAAGAAAGTATGCTCTGACCATTTGTATAGCTAATGCTGTCAACAGGCAGTTAACAAGAACTAATGATCCGTTACAGACTCTATCAAGGAGCGAATCTAGCAAGATTTGTCTGGGAATGAACCACTAAAGGAAATTAATATTGATATATGCCTGCTGCCTTTTTCCTGAAACCCTTGACCTCAAAATGGGTTTATTTTCTGCTTTCTTGAGTTGTAAGGCATTTCCTGTATGCCCATGTACATTCTCATTCAATCTGAGGAGGGAATTTTTTTTTCCATAGTAGGATGGGGGGAAAAAGTCTTCTGTCATTTTCCATTTCCAGTTACGCATAGGCTTGTCCAAGTAGTGTGTTATCCTTAATCTATCATTTTCAGTGTGGTGACTGATGGTAGAGTGGCCGACTGTAATTATTAGGATAGATATTTAGGGCATCTAGAGGTTGTTTCACCCCATTAAAAAAAACAGAATTAGAACTCTTTTTATAAGGACAAACTCCATACTCCGTAAAGATCCATCCGGATTCACAAGTTGATTCATAAATGCGGTAGATGTCCAGATGTAAGTAAGCAAAATAACAAATTTGCATTGAAGTAAATTAGAAGAAAAAGATGGGGCCCAGTTCCATCTGCTGCTGCCCTTCTAAACTGTCTAATGTGTTTAACTTTAGAAAAACTTCCTCTCAAAAAAGAAGTAATCTTCTGGGTTCTAAAGAGCGACATTCACCACAGGTCTTCTGATCGATGTCTGTGCCAGGCGTGCTGATGCACAAACACATAATTGCATATGGAGATTTAGCCAGATGGCCAGTGTGCTCAGTTGTGTGACTCTAAGGAAAACCTGCCATGACATCACCCAGGAGAGTGCAGGTGCAGGGCCGGGACAGGAAGTGAGTCACAAGAAGCGAGATGAGGCAGACTTTGCCATGCCCATGACAAGCTGTGGGAGTGCAGTATGAAGGATTGTGACTTACAGTGGCATGCGAAAGTTCGGGCTGCCCTTGTCAAATTTTTGGTAAATGTGGACAATGAAGTTGAAGATGAAATTATTTCCAAAAGACACAAAGTTAGAGATTATACATTCATTACACATATTTTCAACAAAATCATGGTTCATTTTTTATTTTTTGCTTTTCTTTGATAAAAGGAAAAAAGGGTAACAACGAAAGTTTGGTCAACTTGGTTTTTAATATACTCTTCTTACAGTGACCACACCCTCACCGAGGACATTTTTCAGTTTGCCTTGGCAACGTATTGACAATATTCTTCTAAGAAATTAAGTTACCTTGGAGTTGACATATCTTAAAGAGAAACAATTGGCTGAATGTGTCTGTGTGAACTAACACTACATTTTTCTGGAGAAATACGATCTCTTGAAAATGTTAAGGGTGCAAAATTCCTAGATGCTCAGAGTTTGATGTCACATTCCAGTGATGAGATGTACTGAGAGATGAATGTATGGATGAATTCGTGTGTCCTTGACGATGGCCATCCAATGCTTTATACAAAGCATATTACGCTAATGAGAAAAGTGTGGGGAATAGGTTCGTCCTATACCACCCAGGAAAGTAGTCTGTTTATGCTGGTATTCGGCATCTGGAGGCGGCCTCCTGGTAATCTACTCCAAGTACAAAAGTTTCAGCACCAGCTTGTTTTCATTGATCACCAAGTGGGGCCCTGAACCCCATAGCAGGTCTTTTTCTAAATTTGTATCAACTGATGCTTGATTCACTGCTTTCTTACCTACACAACATGTTGCATGAAACATCAAAAGCCTATGACATTATCTGTTTTCATAGCCCGTCATCCTAAAATGTAGAGACATGCTCCTAAGAAATCAATACACATTTCCTATGGATAGAATTATTTCATTTTCGGGGAGTGAAATTATAGCCAGTGTTGATGTATTATCTCTTTTTCTCACTGCACTTTACATACTTCAGCAACATTCCTGTGACAACAGAAATGTAACTCAAAGCAAGTGTTTGGGGAATGAATTGTGACCATACTTTATATCTAAGTATAGCCACACTACGGTCATAATACATACACATAGGATGATTTCCCACAAAAAAATCAATAAATAAATAGAGAGTCGTAAAATGTATTTAACTTCCTCTCACAAATGCAGTGTCTTCGATTAATAACTAAATTCCCTTCCAGTGCATGTAAACTTTGAGAAGCACTGAGGTCCTGTTAATTGGCGAGATTGAACTCTTAAAAGACTTAATGTGAAAACTGAAATTTGATTTGCTGTTTATTGTTAGTGCGAGTGTGTATTTATTACTGTCATCCTGCATAATATGTCATCCTTGACATTGTTGTGTGTGCACATGAGTCATGTTGCAGTAATTGTGGTTTGGATTGGCAGATTAATTCAATTTTTTGTTGCATGATACAAAAACAAACTCAAATGGTTCTCGTTTTCTCCACATGGTCTTCAAAGCCCTTCCCGAGTCATTGCATCTTCTGCTGCCACTTCCCCTTTTCCAGTGCTGAGAAATAGTGACAATTTTGTGAAGCTCACAGTTTTTATTATATTGTTTCGTTCACTGCTCAGAAGCAGCATTGAAAAAAAGCAATTGGGGGTGCTCATTCATATAATTTGGCATATTTTCTGCACATTTTTAGTGAGTGAATACATATAGCAGAAAAAGAATATTACGAAACACTGCAAATAATTGTGCATGGGGTACATTTCATGTTCGTACTATTTCATCATCATTAGATATTACTGTTTTATATATATGTGGTTATATCATCTGACGGACTGTCCAGGGTGTACTCCGCTTCTCGCCCACTGACCACTGGGATAGGCTTCAGTTCTCCCCGCGACCCTATTAGGGAATAAGCGGTAACAATAATGGATGGATGGATGGGTTATATCATTATAACCAAAATACAAAGTAGGTTAATTAGCATATTCATGTTATTAATTAACGCACAAATGAATACATTTCTGGTTTGCCTGTGCTCAGTTTGTTTCACTGTTCAGCCTTCTCAATTAATGATGACCCTCAGTTTTGTATCCTGTTATCAAACAAGACATCTAAGTTCATAATTTATATCCTCATTGCCAACTTTGAATGCGAACACCATTTTCAAGTCATGTGTGCGCTCGTGCATGAGATTTACAGTGTCTGAGATTGACATTTATTTAACAGGCGTGCTGGGGGATGTCATGTAGTTCCTTTTGATTGATCTCTTTACTTCCTGTTACAAAGATGGAGGTCGCTGTCTAACCACACAAACCCTTTCAAGCTCGGTGTGTAGGAGACGCCCTTCGGCACAGTTCCAGGATCAGTAAGATTTACCCTTTTCCCTAAACCCAACTGTAACCATGAAAGGCGTAAACACAACCCTGACCTTAGATCAGTGTCTACAGGCAAATCTATTCTCAAGTCTGTTTGCCCATATGTTGCCCATATGGAACTCCTTCCTGTATCCTCTGTGGAAATGTGTGTCTTCAAAGTGCAAGGTATATATCTTGAACAGCATTCCTCTTTGATCATAGAGGAAAAAAATAAATGCAACGGAAATTTATGTTAGCTGTAATTCAAAATTAATCTTTTGTCTCATCACTATGTAAAACATGATACTGTTTTGGAACAGAACAGCTTTCAAAATGTGCCAAAATATAATGAGGCATGCATAGGTTATTGGAACCCTATGAAAGAGAGATGAGGAGTTGTTAGGCAGGCATTTCACTGCAGCTCCCTGTCATCTACTGATGACAAAATATCTGGCCTTAGCCTGTTCTCCCAATGTTTCATCGACTTGTTCTCAAGAGTATCATAATAGCAAAGTGGCTTTTAATTCTGTCCTGTAGCTTAACTGAAAGATTATTCTGAAAGTATATGACTATATAATAGTCTATTCCATCGAGACCCAGCCAGAGGTAATGATTTCAGCATGTCACTCCAGGCCAGTTCAACTGTAATTGCATGGATGATCGGCTCTTACAGAAAGGGCAGTAGCAGAACAAAGTTCCAATTAAAGTTATTCATGCTTATTTTCTATATTCTATTGAATTATTTATTATTGGAAGACACCTGTATTGAAGAAGTGGAAAATCATGCATCTGTGGCACATGTTTATGGATCAGTGTTCATTCAGTTGTACTGGAACACATGGGAAAGGATGAAAGGCAAACATTTTATAAGTGTAAAACTACCATGATCATCCATATAGACATTCTGGAAAAGTAATTTCCATATTTGCTCTGCTCCGGAATCTGTGGACGCCCGTCTGTTTGATGTGTTTAGAGCTGCAGCACAGATGCCACAGTCTTAGCTATGCTGGACGTCATCTCACTGACTGTTCTCGGAATACAGAGAAAACTCTATGTACACCACCTCTAAAATTAGTGTGCAGCACATGAAGAAGAAAAGATCCCAACTTAGACTAAAGTGGCAGCTTTCTCTCTTTACTTCTCTTAATTTTTATGTCCCCCCCTTGGCGCAGAGCCTGTAGAGATCTCATGAGCCCTCTGTTTCATCAAAGATACACAGTACAACCACATACTTTCCAATTCTGGGCCAGCCAGAAATCTGGAAATCTGATTTTATAACCCATACGATTTGGGTTGTTTGGAGCTGCAGATAGTTTTGGTGTGGTTTGCTGCGCAACAAACAAAATGAATGAGCCCTGCCACGCTACTAGGTCCTAGCTCCCAGTGTTATGTTCATCAGTTGTGTGGCTGCTTTGTTGTGTGTTTGTGTCTAAACAAAGACAACGAAGGACACCTTCAACTGATTTGCCAGATGTTTCTGGAGAAGTAAGGGGAAAATCTGTTTTCTGAGACTGCCTTTGCAGAGGTCTGTGTAGCAGGTGAAGAGAACCTCGCCAAGACACATATCTCACTGTTGGTTTTGTAACATAATCAGGAAATTCTTATGCTCAGATTTAATTTCAAGCTCATCATCACCTCCTTCATTCCATGGAATTGGTAGTTTTAAAATACAGGTTGTGCTTAGGTAGAACAAATAGAATGGATACTAAAACAAAAAACATTCTCAGTTCAATCCTGTCGCTGACCAGTAGCCCATGACGTGATGAGCATGGAAATCAGTCTTTAAGGGCAGAGATAATGGGTCCTTATTACTTTGACCCCTGACCCCTCCTCCTTAGTGAGAAGTTTAGAAGTGGTCCCAGTGGAGCTGTCTGATATAAACATAGCTCTAAAATGAAAAAGCTAAGGAGGTGGTGGAACAGTGGCCGACTCATAGTACAACTGGAACCCCGTTCAGCTGGGATGGGGTGCAGGAGGGGAGTATCGGGAGTCTTGCCCATGTGTCGCCCACTCTGGGAGCAGTATTTCCACCCAACCCAATGAAAGCTTTATGGACTTGAACTATAAAGGCACTAAATCTAACACTTTTTTTAAAACACAGAAATCCCCCCATATCCCAATCTTGACATTACTACTGGAACTTGTGGCAGAAAGTTTTCTGGAGTTAAGGTTTTTAGTGTTGATTTTTATCAAGTGTTCATTAAGAGTGCCAACAAAGTGACTTCCTCCCCAAGTCCATTAAAATGGTGCAGCTACTGGGTGAGGTATGAACAGCCATGTGCTGGGTTGTGGTATGGTGGGATCGACAAAGAAAAAATTGACACCAGATGGGACTAAGGGGGTGGAGATGCAAGGTAGAATAAAAACATGTGCAGAAAATTTAACTTGAAATGTGGGAGGTGTGTGCATGTGCTTTGGTGTGCATATTAGAGGGGTATAATAAAGTTAAACAGTTGCATCATCCAGAGTCCATGCACATCCTTTGGGGAGAAGAATAGGTGAAGGGACAAGATCTGAGGTTTTAAAAGAAATATACTGGCACTTCAGTGTTTTTATAGCCTCTGAGTTAAGTCTCAGGGCTTTTTCAAGTGTTTTCATTTACATTTTCTATATAAGTAACAAGCATATCTTTGTTCAATGAACATTTGTTTTTAAAAAGAAAAAGCCCACCAGGAAACCCTTGAATAGATGATTGAAAAAACAACCATGTTGGTTTTCCATGCAAGCGTATGCATGTGTCCGAGATTGAAAACCAACATTCCATGGTCCCAATGTGCGCTCACATAAAAACATTCTATTTAGAGAATTTTGAGCTGCCTTGTGATCCCTCCAAACCCTTTCTAATGCAAACACAGCAGAAATCACAGTCACTTAAACTCCACAAAAGTCCTATGTCTTTTTTTTTCTTTTTCTGGTATTATTCTCTGTTGTGGTAACACACACAAAAAAAATTCTCATCCACGGTTTCTTCTGAGTTTTAGTGGTTTCACTTTCATCTTGCTCGTACAATGATTTCTATACAGATGTGTATATATATATATGTAAAAATGTCTGTATACAGAAATCATTATACTATATATTGTATATAGATATTGCATATCTGTGGTTCTCTGTATGTCTATATAATACACTTAATTATCAAGTATTGTGTGTTTTAGAAAAACTTGAACCCCTTTCTCTCTTAAGAGGCTAAACTCCTTAAAGCACCATGACTCAGAATTGAAAAAAGGACGGCAGCCAAACTGTGGTGGGAAGAATCTGTCTGAGCATGTGCATTATGTGGACAGGTGTGCGTTCGTCCTTATTGATTGAACTGCTAGTAAAGTTTTTCCTACTGAGGGCACATCTGTGTGTGTGCCTGCCGCACTATCCAAACCTTTCAGTATCAAATTCATACCTCAGACTTTCCAAATAAGCACAACAGTTTCTCTTTTTTTGTCTGATAACTCTAAAAGAGAATAAACATGGGAGCTACCTTATGGTGGAGTCTTCCCGGACATATTTCCAGGGACATGTCATGCATAAAAACATGCCCTTTTGTTTTTCTAATCCTTCCATGGGAGTCAATCATAATTGTGGGCATGTAACTTGTCCTGTGACCCCACACCATAGTGGTTTTCACTACTCTAGCTATCCCGTCCTGTCACGTTTCACTTTAAACTTCTATTGCTTTTGGCTTCCTATTACATCAACCAAAATAATCCATTGCTTAATTTGCAATCGGTGTAGTGTTATATTTTTGCAGGTAATTTCTGTCAAGAAGCTTATATTCATATCAACCACAGATGTTGTCACCCCCCCGCCCCCAGCTCTCACACACCCACACCAGTGAGAGCTGGCTCAGCATTGCTGTTCTTTTAAAACTGGAGCAGCCACATGTTTTTTTATCGATAAATACACATTATTTATTTACAAATAAAGTGGTTATAATAGAAATAAATACAAAATAAAAATCTGAGCATTATACTTCATGTGGTATTGCACCCATTTCAAAATGTACATCGGAAATACATTTTCAAAACCAGTAAAGGAATATTCCTTTGATTAAAATATTTATTTTTCCCAACTTTACGTAGACATAAATATATTCATATATAGATTTTTTTCTTCTTCCACAATAGCTCTGTGTTGTTTATTTCATATAAATAAGCATCTTCATTGGGAAACCAAGTCTCTAAACAGCCTCTTATCACTTTCAGTTGCCCCCTTTCTCTATCGTAACCACCAGTTTCTCACCGGCAACCGCAGCCCTCCACCACCATGTCTTGATAGTTTTTTAGAATGACTTTCTCGTACTCATCCAGGTAGAGCAATGAAATAGGGCTGAGTTCAGTGGGCACACAACAAGCTCTGGGGATGTTTGAGTTGACTGAGTTGACAAGTGTCTGCACAATGGCATGGTTAGTTGCATTAAGGTGATCTGCTAAGGGGAAAGGGCATTCCCCATGGCAATAAAAGGCATGGTAGCCAGGGGGTGCCACTATCCACTCATTCCATCCCACATCACTGAAGTCCACATACAAGGCATGCCTCTTGCAGATTGCCTTGTGCTGCTGCTTCCTGCGTTGTTTGCGGAGTGCTGCCTGCCTTTTTTCCCGCCTGTGGAGCACTGAGTCCCCACGGCCATCGTGGCCGTATGTCACCAACAATGGCCGTGCCTGAGACCACGAGTCCTGGTCTTGGTGCAGGGACCGGCTCACCCGGACATGCCTACCACGTCTTTGGGCATGCTCACCAGCTCCCCCTCCTTCCTCTGGGTGAAGAACCTCCACTAAGAATCCATGATTGTGGCCTTTCCCTGAGGTCCACTGAGATATGGCAGGGCTCACATCAAAGCTCTCCCAGCGGCTTAAAGAGTCCTGCACTAGCCTAGTGTCCAGCAGACGCACAAGAGGATCAGCGCCAGGAGTGGCAGGAACGCCGAACATCTCATAAATGTTCATACGGTGAAAGCCACCAGTGGGAACGCCGCTCTCAGTGCTGCTTGCATTAGGGGTCGCAGTTGCAATGACTTGGTCTCTGTAAATGCGTAGCTCTGCGGAAGTGACGAGCTCCTCAGCAGGGATAGAAGTGAGATTGAAGTAGAACTGTTGGGTTGTTTTGCCTTTCAGGCTGGCCAGGGCCTCCATAGACTCTACAAAGAACAACAGAGACAAGCAGAGTATGAGATGATAGTGGTTTACTTTGCATACAAAGGACCAAGCAAAGAAAATACACAACTGGTTGTAGCTATGACAAATGTAAATTATGATTCAATTCTAGAAAGCTCAGGGAATACATGATGAGCAGGGTAAACGTTTCTTTCATACATATACAGACTTTTTTTTAACTGACGCACATCTCACAGTTTCTGCTGTGCAGCCAGTCAGGCGGGCATAGGGTGTAGGTGTGCATCACTGTTATGCCTCCTTGTCAACCGTTTGCATGCAGGACTCTATAATGTCAGGCAAATGTCGGCCATGTCCTAATAACATCATGAATGTCATGCTGTTAAAAATCACCTGGTGAAATGTCAGCAGATGAAAGCGGTGCGCTTCCATCTCCTGATAAGATCAAACCTATCAGTCACCCTGTCTTCACATGGCCCATTTGCACTACGACAATTGTGCTTCGCACAGTTTCCCTCAGCGATGACAGGAAAATCAAGAAACAAATGACAATGGACACAAGAGAAACGCTAGCATAAATGTGAACTCATGCATTTGCTTTTGATTTATTTGTTAGAATCTTTCGATAAGGTACTGTAGATGAATGGCACAACACTAACATTTCGATTCTTGTGAGAACGGACTGATGAAAAGTGGAGTATTGTGTCTTATGTTTAAGGATATATTTATATTAAGTGGAAACTTGCAAATGGAAGCCTCTGCCTCAGTTATCATGTATTTGAAAATGTCAGAAGTACCCAGGTTCTCTGGTATCCCCATCTGCAGTGCAGGTCAAATGACACAAGTGTTAGTAAAAACTGCTATTTTCTTTGAGGTGCTTTGACTTATTTCTTTATGAAGATCATAGACAATGTATGGACACACTTTTTAATCTGTTTGATGCTGCAAAGTAAATGCAAACTTTGAACTCTTTGCTTTTCAAAGGAGGCATTTAGGAAATTCCACCATCTCATCCTAAACCTCCCTCCAGAGGCACAAAGACGTCAATTAGACCCATCACTCCTCATTTGATGTGGGAAAGCCCCCTGTCTCGCGTTCCCTCTCCTCTGTCCCCAATCATGCTCTTTCTTTACTTCTTTAGCCACCAAATCCCCTTTTCCCTCAGCCACAAATCCTCTTATCTTTGTCTTCTTCTGTCACTATTTTCTCTCTTACTTTCTGCAAGACTATTTTCAATCTCTGCTTTTCCTTTGAGGAACTTGTGTGTGAACAAGTTTAAGCTTGTCTTAAAAACACACACATACACAAACGTGTGAACCACAGATATGAGTGTATCAAGATTCCTAATTTATCTTTGTGCTGCATGCCAAAACAAAAGATAAAGGCTAATGTTGGGTCATTTATCAGGGACCTCTCTCTGACTGCTGCTTCCTGTGTAGTAGTGGAAATGTTCTATTTGGCATGGAATTTGTTATTTTTTCAACCTGATAGCAGTGAAACTAATTATCCAACAGAAATTAATATCACATGGCAGATGGGATGAATGATTAGAGCGGTTTGCTTTGAAGTGCTGCATTTACATCTGTAGATATGTGCTGGGTGCATGGAGCAGCGGTCCCTTGCATGTCAACTGGCATAACACGGGAAGACTAATAACCCTGAAGCGCTGTTAGCATGGGATGAAAGAGCCAGGGGAACATATGTAAACACAGTATGAACACATTTGTAATGGCCAGTGGTGTCAAGGTGTGTTGGCTTGGTGCAGGGGTTTCCAGCAGTAGGCTGGGAGCAGTCACTCAGCCCTTCTGCTGAGGCCAGGGTTGTTTGTAGTGTGTCAATATAGCCACTTGGTGTCATTGCACTAGGCCTTTGGAGAGCACCCAAGCAACCACTCAACCACCCCTCTGACTCACCCCTGATGGAAACTTCTCCAGTCAAACACTTAGGACTCTGTATTAGGGCTCTCTGTTGGGCCCCTATGGACTCGGGTACTTGTATGTTATAAAACAGCTCCTTGGATCAGAGGAAGTCAAAGTGTGGATACAACGCTGCAAAAGGATATATCTGAGTAGCAGTCCTTTTTTGGTAACAAATGGAAAAATCTGCAATATATTGTAGTCATGTGAACAAACCATGCCACCTTGGTCAAGCATAAGTTGAATATGTATGATAATGTTTGACTTTCTTATATTAGGTTCTAAAAGAGGAGCAAATTGTGAAGCGTTTGTGCTGTATTCTAATTCTAAGAAATGAGGAGCCTTTAATATATATCTAAGCAAGATGTTGTACAATAGAGCTGAACTGAAGCACTTAGGTCAGTAAACGGCACTCGTCCTTAAAACTAAGTGAGCAATTGTGGTGTTACTGAATGTGCGTAATGGCGCACAGCAGAGAGAGAGGGGGGGGGGGGGGGGGCGTTGGAAAGAGTAAGGAGGCAACCCCACCTCCTTACCAAGAACTAATTTCAGTCTTTTTAAAAGTGACTCAGTATGACACGATGACTTTGTCATAGTGCCCGTTGCTTTAATGTCGCGTGTTCTTGGAGTTACAGGGTGATGTCTATCACCTGAGCAGGGGCACACCGCCCTTTATCCTGCTCCCGTGGTGCGTGTCTGGAAAAACTGTCTGCAGCGCCCACGCAAACATAATCAATTATTAAGAAACAAATTACCCCTGGGATTCCTCCCCCTTGATGTTTTTGAGGCCTGTGACAGTTGCGCCAGAAGGTCTGCCTAAAAGTTGCGTCACCACGTAAAAAGGAGGTAAATTTAATTGTGCGACAGATGCTTGTTTGAGTCGTGTCACCGAGTTTGAAGAGTTCATTTTTTTACGTTTTTTTTTTTTTAGAATTAGAAATAGTTCGGACGCGTGTCAACTGTAAATGACTAAATCTCCATAAAACAGTGAAGACTCTGAAGTTCAGTGTTGACGCACTGAGTCATGTTTAAATATAGGTTTGGGTTGTCTGAGAGAACCGTGGAGCTCTCCGGCTGACAGGTAAAGGTATGTCACTAATACGTACCTTCATGGTGAAAGCTTCTAATCGTGTTGGCCTTGCTGGCGGCTCTCTCTGCGTGTTTCCCCATGCTCTTGGGTCGCTTGGAGCTGTGGTCTCCGTTTGCAGAGTGCATGTGGTACAGGTCCACCATGTACTGCGGCACCACGGCTTGCTTGCTGGGGGTCGGCCTGCGCCCCAGCCCGAACATATTGAGAAGCCGTAGCTCAAACTCGTTGAGTAAGCTCTCCGACTGCTCCGGGGTTTGCTTCCCGGATTCGCCGTACTTCCTCCGGCCAACCTCGGGGATAAGTCCCGCAGCACCTTCCAGCAACACCTGAGCAAGCAGCAGTACCATGAGAGAGCGGACCACGGCGACCATGATCAGTCAGTCCCTGCGGGGGGGAAAGAAAGTTTGGCGTCTGTCAATACACTGGCGCTGAGATATTGACATAAGGTAGAATAGCAGGGCTCCGCTTCCCAAACTGTGTGTGAACCGCTCATGCAATCCCTGTGGCTGAGGGAAGACAGGTTAAAAAAAGGGGAAGACACCTTTTCCCTTTGAAGTTAAACAAAAAAAGCAAAGAAACGGCCCCACCGGCTATGCGTCTAACGAGGCTTAACAAACCCAAACATGAAAATATCAAGGGGCGCAAGCTATGAAAAGAGGTGGCTACAAAGACAGACACAAAAAGGACAAATCAAAGGTTCGCAGGGGAAGACTGCAGACATTAAGTCTCCAGTTAGAGATAAGAAACCGTGTTCGATGATGTGATATGAAAGGAAAAAAGAAACGTGCGTCCACACAGAACAAAAGATCACAAGAAGTAATAAAGAATGCCGAGAAGAAAAGGAGTTTGAGTACATCTGCGACGCAGTCAGACGGGGCTACAAGCGTGTGTTTGCACAGGCTTTGACGGTCATGTATAATCATAAGGGGTAGAGTTACTTTGAGAGGCTTGCAGGTGTTCGATCTGACGTGCGTACCAGAGCCAAAATGTAGCCCGGGACAGCACGCCAAAAAATCAAACAAATAAGAAAACCACCACACAGACATCACCCGAGTGGCCCAACCATCCACTTTTAATCCTCTTTTAAGTTCGAAAAGAGCACTTTCGAACTTTTACGCACGCATCCCGAAACCATAGAAAAGAATGTCCCTGCTCCAGTTTTAGCGGTGTGGTTATCCCACGACTATAGACGCAGTTAAGAGTTCATTTCAGGGGAATGCTTTGATAGAATATCCAAATATATCAAGTCATTTTTACCTGACGAGGAAGCGCTGTGTCCGGTCGTCGTTCCACCTTCGAATTCTGATAAATTCCACATTAATTCGTGTTAAATCCTCTTTGCTTCTTCTTTTGGGACCGAAGACAGCCCATGCCTTTCGCCGACAGCTTCTCGCACATATCCTCTCCAGCTGCAAGTCGGTCTACGTCTTGTCGGCTATACTTTACGAAGATGATTTTCTCTTTTTCTTTCTGTTGTTGTTTTTTAGAAGAAAAAAAACCCTCTAAGTTAAGTCTACGAGAAAGCGACTTCGTGTTGGCATAACCGACCAAAGTGTAAAGAATCTTGAGCACACATCTTTAAAAGAGACAAAGCGAAACCGAGCTCTCGGAGACAACAGTGGAGCAGCGCTGGCCGGTCGGGGTAGAAAAGCGCACTCAAGTGTCGCTCCTCTGGAACTTGTTACTGCGAGTGAGAAAGCGCGTCACCTCTCCTCTGTGCACCACACCGTAGTGGTTCGATTGATTGGTGCCGTCTCTTCCCCCAGCCACTCTTTTGCTCTTACAGTGATGTCACTGGGGGTGGGGGGGCTGTCAATCATTTGGCCACGGTAAACCACCTCCTGCGCACCTCTTCCCCCGCGGCTCCCAAAGGTTTGGACAGGTTTGCGTGACTGAAGATGTCAAGCAAACATTAGAGTGGATAAGATCTGATCAGACACAACAAATAGCAATGAACTTTCGGCGCGATACTTTTTACCCAATACCTGTGGCACAGTGTGATATTCGCGTGCTTTTGGCCACGCAGAGCGAGACAAAAAACACGACGTTTCGTCCTGATTCTTGAAGAGATAGTTGAACAGTTTCAATAGCACATTAACACATTGCATGTGTTAAACATTTGTATTGAGGCTAGTATTTAATGACATAATCGACATGCTTCTGTGATTTTAAGAGATAAGACACGTTTTCTTTACTTTGTGTGTTTGTATGTGAAAGCACCTAACTTGATTTAATATGCTTGCACTTGGCTGGATTGTTCTTTTAATTTTGTTCCAGTTTTTGCAATATATCCACATATCCATCAAATGCAGATTTGGCTGTGATCAACAATGCCCTTAGAACCACAAGTCCTAAGGAGGATTTGATATGAACTGTTGATATAACTAAACAAAGTGACTAATTTGTTAAAAGGCGAGGTGCTGCTTTTCCTCATGAATATTACAGGCTGGCACAGATGAGGGGTAGATACTTTGTTGTCTTTTTTGGGGGATTTCTTTTAAACCAATCTCAGCATTAATCTCAGGGCCATCTCCATGAGAAAAGCCGTTATTGACTCCATCTAGTGACTTCAATTAGGTAACAATGGTGGATCGGTTTTGGCAAAAGCCCCAAGCCCCTTTTTTATTTTCTTTTTCTTGCCAGATAGCATTAGATTAAATCCCACAGAGATCACAAGATATCTTTTTCTCCCTTCAGTACAAAAAGCATTTTATGAGGGATAATCCCAGATTATCCACTTGACAATTAAAATAAACAGAAGTTCATGGTTGTGCCATTGCCAGAGTGACAGTGTTTTTGATTTATTTCAGCAACTTATTGTTAGGCTGTTTTTTCTTGTTTTTTATGTCAAATCTGCTCAAGTAAAAGTTATTTAAAATATGTTTTCACACTACAGTTTATCTCCTTTACATTGATCGGTTGTGGAGACAGTAAATTCAGTGCTACAAACCCTTACCAAGGTAAGAGTTGTGGGCATGCAACAGACTGGAAGGGAATGCATCCTAATGTAGCAGCATTGGAATAAGGGGTCTTTATCTGATGCTCTTCTTCTACGTTTTTCACTCTGGTTTTTAAGAATATTTTTCAGTGCTTGGCCTGTGAGGGTGTGTGCATAAGAGAGGAAGAGTTTTTTTTGGCTCATCTTGTTTCAGGAATGTGTGTGGCCATGTGTCTTTTAGGAACTTGATCAGTGATGCTCGGAGTGGTTTGAGAACACCATGCGATTCCAATACGGCATATATCATTGTTTGGAGTCAGATATATCAAGCTTATCAAATCAAGGCTGCTGATCCAATTACATGCTGATTGAAACAACAGCATGACAGAGGGAAAGCCATGGGTCCTAGAGCAGGTAGAGATATGCTATCAGAAGCATAAATGAACGACCTGCTGAGGGGGTTCTCAATGGTGAAACTGAGACTTGGCTAGAGAGCCTTAATCCAGCACAACCACCACTACTAGTGCCATTATTTCCCTTTAGAAAGCATTTGTTTGTTTGTGATTGCAGTAAATAGTCTGCAAAAGTTACGCCCCAATACTCTGTCAAGACAGAAATGGCTCTACAACACTGCAGACCCTCCTAGGCCATTTGGACAGTAGTTTACAAACTTCTCTGTCAGGGCTCCTAGATGCTCTCCTAGGCTGACCCTCTGCTTATTGGAGGAGCAACATTTTTCAGTCCAAAATGCACTTTTGTCATAACAAGCGCATATGCTCTACAGTTTCCCACACGTTTAAGATAACTGCAATATTTCTCTCTAAATATCTGTTCATTCTGCATACATGAAGTGGTGACTTTATATACATAGTTACCAAACTATATATTTTAACAACTGTTCCTGTCTCTATTGCTGTATTGTACATACATGTACATACATAATGGCAAATGCACAATTAACATACTATGTATGTATGTATGTATGTATGTATGTATGTATGTATGTATGTAT